>QFDD01004035.1:0-16596 GCA_006871305.1 Vachellia collinsii
TTGCTTGTTTTATTATTATTTTTTTCCGAAGACATTATTAAGTTTGCAAGCTGTTTTGCTCTTCAAGGGTGACATTATGCCAAACAATGTGGACATTCTAAAGATTGATTTCATCCAAAATATAAATTACCTCCATGATAATTAATACTCATTTGTTAGTTTTCTCTCTACAATTAATAACCATTTCCAATTTTGCCAATTAATATTCATTTATTCCACATTCTTAGTAAGGGCAAAAGTGAAAAAATAATTAAATTTAAGATATATTAAATGAGTTAAATTGATTTATATTTTTGACTGGAAGCAGTAATCTTGATTGATTGCTTGAGGGTAAGTAGATTTCCAACCAACTAGACTCCTTTATAGCCTTTAATAGAGTGTAGAGAAAGCCAAGTTTATAATCATCACCTTAACCGTAATTACTCTTCTAATTCTATTTATAGGTGCAAAGTGATAATGAATTTTTCGTACTATTTATAAATAATATAATTAGTTTTTTTATATAAATACACAATTTTACACTTGGTTTATTATTTGTGTTGACTTTATTCTTATTGTGCATAATATATAATAAATAAGAATATAATTGAAAAGTTGTTACATTTTAAGACCAAATTAATAAATCATTTTTCTTAATCTGTGTAAAATATGATGAAAATAATTTATAACTAAAATTTTAGCATTAGCAATTGATCAACTATCTCTCCATCGTAAACCTCCATAGCTCTGTATAATTGATCAATTCCTAAAGAGTTGCAAATGGACTCACTTGGGTGATCCACCTATCGCAATCTACACAAGAACATAAAATATTAATTTGTTTTGGACATAATAATTTTAATTCACTGAAACCAAACTTATTAATCACAACACTTACTAAATAAGTAATTAATGCAACATACATGTTAATAAATTTATAAAATTATTCCCACATGCACCACATATAAGTTTGTTAATAAATTTTAATTCATTCAAATGTGATTAACTATTATCAATCTAATAGACCACAATGATCAATTCTGTTGTCAATTGGATTAAAATGATTTCCCAAAAAAAAGTCAGTAATTTTTTATCAAAATACTCATGCCGTCTTGTTTATAGAGGCGAAGATATAAAGTTATGACGGCATCTCCACCATGGTTTTTTTAAGTTACATGGATTCAAACTTATAATTCTGTACTTAAACAATCAAATCTTCTTCCAATAGTATCAATGCCTAGTTGGTCAAAAAAACAAATATCAACTCCTAACTATAAATAATATTAACATTCAACCACCAAGGATTTGGTTCAATTTGTAAAGGGTTACCTTCTTTTAACAATAAGTTTCAATTTCAAACTTTGGAATGTAAAGTTGTTAAATACTTCATGGTATAAATTAGTTATTTTTGTGATAATTCCCAATTCAATTTAGATTAGTTCAGAATTCAGATAAATCTTTTTAAATTAAAATGAGGTAGACTCAAGATACCGAATAATAATAATAAAAAAAAAGATTACGTGGAGCCCATGGCAGCTAATTTTTATTTAAAGCATGGAATTGTAGGTGGGCAACTCCTATACGTAGTAGACATCTGTATTTACATCAACGTAGTACTAAACAATTAGCACATCAATGCCACACTTGCCGACAACCTTGTCGTTTAATCACATTAGATTAATTTGGTCTCACATGCTTTTAAACTGTTTCTTCTTGTCTTTTGCACTAAAAAGAACTTAAAGCTAATCACCGCTTAAATCTTTCAAATGTTATAAATGTGTTTTTTTTTTCATTTAGAAGAAATAAAATATTCAAAATGGAAGTGCCTATCTTGTTCTTCTTGGTAAGCTATTGGCATTTTGTACAATTTTAGGTGAAAAAAAGAGTTCAAAAATATTTTTGTAACATCATAAAATCCAGTTGCAATATCATGGTACTTCCTCAGTCGAATGTATAAGTTACAGATAACCTAATCAGCCATTCGTCTGGTCTTAATTATAAAACTACAATTAATAAGTGTTTTTAATCCTTTTTATCATAGTTTTTAAATACTTTCTATGATTGCCCATATTTAATTAATAAGGGTAGTGGGAAAGAGTTACAAAAAAAGTATGGCATTGGAGTTTAGCATGGTCGGTAAGATTGAAAATCATTTAATTTTTTTGTACAAATTTAATACTTTTAATTGCTACTATCAGTATATGAGAATTTATAGTCGGTACCTTATAATAATGACGGGGGAGTAGATAAAAAGTTGGTTAAAATTAAATAAGTACAGTAGATGAGTAAAAACGCAATTTTTTTAATATAATTTTATTTATGAAGAGATATGTGACAAAAGAGACAAGAGGTAAAATGGGAAAAAAAAGATGAGAGATGGAATTAATTAGGGATAAATATGAAAAAAAGTGAATTAATTTTTTGAATGAGACAAGCATAAAATGTAATACAACCTCATGTCCATGATATAAGAGCTAGTTAATATTTATTGGGAAGATTAAGAAAGTCAAATACATTACTTAAAAGTATTTATTTATATATAAATTTATAAGTTATACAAATTAGTTTATATAAAAAAGGTAAATATAAATTCATTTAAGTAATGGATTTATCTTTTTTAACCTAACTCTTATATTAAGGACTGGATGTAGTAATTCAAGATCATTTGTATTCCAAAAACTGTAATTTATATTTAAGAAAATAAATGGCAATTCATTTGCATTTTTTGAAAAAGTAAATTCAATTTTGAAAATTCTTAATTATTATTAATTTTTAGTATAGATCTTCACCCTTAATTGTGTTTAAGATAGAAAAAAAACTACTAAATTTGATAAAACCAAAGACTCAGTTTTTTTTTTTGGCCAAATCTGATACTCGTAAATAAATATTTATGAGGTCATTTTCATAAAGTCAAAGTTTACTGGAATGCCACATAGTTCACATTCACAAATTATTATTATTATTATTTTTTTTTCAATTTTGAACTTGTTTTTCCCATGAAAATCTTTCAGGCACATGTCACGTTTTTTTGTATATCATTATTATTAGTTATTATCATCAAATCAAAGTTAGACATTAATGCAAAGGACTAAAAAATTTCATACGTTTAAGATACACCTCCTCACCGGCACGGGCACTAACCGCATGGCAAATCTTGAACCTGTCAAAACCAGAGGAATCCACTGTCTTTACGGAATCTGAATAAATCATAGTATTACTCAATGCTCACTCTTACTTTTTAAAATTAACTTTTAAATATATTTCATAAAAATATATATGTTTACAATTTTTTTTAAATTAATTTAGTTGATTTATAAATTAATATATATTATAATTATATATATAAATAATTTTAAATAATATATTTAATTTTTTAATTTCTTCAATGAAAATTAATTGATGTAAGGAGAATAAAATTGGCTATTCATACGTACGGGTAAAGTTGGCTATCCTTGAGGGTCCCAATTCCAAAATAATATATATATATATATATATATATAAATAAAGAGACTCCAACTCGTCAGTGGTTTTCAGTTCCTGACTTCTGATACAGCTAACTCACGAGAAGTTTACAGAAGCAGAAACAGAAGCAGAAGGAGAATAAGAAGATGGTGCAGGAGTAGGCTTCTACGGTGTGTCGCAGATACATGCCAGCAATTCCGAGGACTATCACCGGACCAACAAACTCTGGCGCCGGCGGTTAAACGAGTCGTTTTGACTTTGTAAGTATCAGAAGGAGGGAGAAAAAAAAGAGAAACAAAAAACGACAATACACTCAAATTCTCCGACATCGGTGTCAGTGGCTGAAATGAGTTTTCGATTTGAGGTTTTTTTTTCCTCCTCCTTGTTAGAAGCAAGTCAAAGGGTTCATCGTAGTCTAGTGGGCTTGGTGGATCCAGTGGTGTCAACGATGAACTGTCCCTATCCTTCTCTCTCTCTCTCTCTCTCTCTCTCTCTCTCTGTTTTGGCTTTGGAATTTTCTCGGGAAAATTTTTTCCACAGTTTGGTTGATCGGAAAATGGGAGAAGGTGGCGGATTTCGAAGGTGGGTTAGGTGAGGAAATAGACTTTGGAGAGAAACGGAAGCCTGAAATGCACAACCGTTCACAGTATCTCCTCTCTCTCTCTCTCTCTCTCTCTCTCTCTCAGGTTTTCTTTTGGGATTTTCTGGGGAAAGTTTTTGCAGCGTTTGGATGGTAGGAAAATGGTGGAATCCAAGGTGGGTCAAGGCAAAGGGCAGAAACTTTGGAGAAAACGGCAGGCTGGGTGGGGGCTGAAATGGTTTATAACGTTACATAGTTTTAGGTATGAAATTAAATTTTTAGAATGTGAAAGGGGGGCTGGTGGTGGTAGGGATGATAATTTAATGCTATGTGATATACCCTTATTTATTATTACGGGTCTTACGGAGATAGGTGCCATTTGTGCTGTGTCAAGTTTTTACATTAATTGCTGAAGAAGATGAAGGTGGAGGAGAGAGAGAGAGAGAGTGAGAGTTGACCATTATTTAGGGATATGATTACAACCCAACCCTTGTGTCATCCTCCATAATCCCTCTCTGAAGCAAACTCCTTTCGCTTTTCCCATCACAAAGCTTTGATTTTTCTCTCTGTTTTTTTTTTTGGTAATATATTCCTATGCTTCTTTGGCCTTGTAAAGTTTCTCTGTCTGTATTTACGTAGTTCAGTTCAACTCTGTTTTGGAAGAAGCGATGACGATGAACCATTTTGATTCTATTGCTGCTAGTTTCTCCTATGTTGTCATCTCTTTGTGACTCGTTTGTCTCTGCGCGCAGGTAAGAAATTGCTTGAATTTACTGTTCTGAAGAAGGAAGGTGGAAGAAGAAGATTGGAAAGGTAGGTTGCAACTAGCATATTATATATTTTTTTCTTACAATTGATCCATCTTATTTTACTCTCTCTCTCTATATATATATATACTGGTCTTTGAAGGTTTTGTTTGGGATCTGAGACAGATCTCTTATTATTTTTCTTCATGTATCTTCTGCTTCCATGGAGATGAAACCCAGCTGAGATATTATTCACTTTACTTTTTTATTTTATTATATTCCTCTGTGTGCTAGATCCAATCAAAGCTAGTGGACAAAAAACATCGATAGGGAATTTTTAAATTGTGGGTTTTCTTCCCCATAATAAATTAAAACTTGGGTTTGTAAGTTTCTTGCGAAAAGTTTTCAGAGTTCCAAACTTTTCTCTTGTCCGATATATACATTCGAGAAAACTGTCTCTGGATTCTCTTCTTTTGGTTATCCAAATTCTTATTACTTATAATAAAGAGAAAGGGCATATGACAGTACCTTCTTTTTGGTACTTCCTTATATTCCCCATGTCTTCTTCACAGAGCAAAGACACTGATATTTCTTTAATCAACAATATTTGATCGGTCTTGGTGTGAGATTAGAACTTAGAAGCTTAAGTTTAATCTAAACCCTTTTTATATTCTGAGTTATTGGTAAACGCTTCCTTGGGCCATTTTTATATTTGCAAATTGACTTTAGTATGGCAGTAAAAGATTCCTTCAACGTCATGGGGAAACTGGGTATTAATGATAGAATCACACTTCAATTCTGTTGGTATTAAAATAATTTTACAGTCTCTTGTGAACAGTGCCTTTTTCCCCATTCTTTTTTTTTCCCAAGTAAAGTTTATTCTTTTTCCTAGATGATTATTTTTTTGACCTTCTTATCATGTAAATCCACAATTGATCTTGTTCAATTTATAAAGTATTGCTTATTTTCTTTCAACACAGTTAACCAGTTGTCTGTTGCTTGCTAAATTAGTTATTCTTGTCTCTTAATGGTCAGGTTGCTGCAGAATCGGATCCGTACTTGCTTGAAGTTTGAAAATACCTTCTGCTGGACCACAGAAAATTATTAAACCTATGAACTATGAAATTAGGTAATGAAAAACTCTGCTTCTGCTTCTGATTTTTTTTTTTTTGAATTTGCCTGGTAAACTGCCACTTGAACTCATTACTGGATCATATTGATGGAATTTTACAAAATTTTGGAGTCAAAGTGGTTATTCGTCTTTCTTTCATTCTTTTTCCTGCATATTACTTGCTGAAATGCATTATGGTTTCGATTTCAAACCTTCTGGGTTTATTTTTCATTGGTGTGGAAGTGTATTTGCAGATGGTGAACTGGCCTTCTACCATTCAATTATTGGTAAAGCCGAATCTCAATCGTTAGAATTTGATGTGAATGATCCATACGCTGCTGGATGCAGATCAGAAGACCACGGAGCCAAGGAAAATGAGAAGAGAGTCTCAGTTGATTTAGAGGTAAACAAGGGGAATTTAGATCCGTTACCGAATAAAATGGAGGCAGAAGATGCTTTAACTTCACCAAAACAAGATTCCGATGCGGGCGTGGTTGGTCTTAAAAATGAAAGTGAAGGACAGGTCAAGGACTCTAGTAAGCCAGTCTCACATTCTCCTCCTCAGGATATAGAATTGCTTACAGATTCCCCTAGTCATCTATGTCCTGATTGCCCACGAGATATTGAATCAGTTGAGAGTTTGGATCTTCCAGGAGTTGTAGATTCTTTAAAAAATCCAGTGGATATTTATATGGACAAAAGTGTTACCAGATGTGAACCGGAATTGGTTGTTGTTTATAGAGAAAGCAGTGACCATGCTATCAAGGATATATGTGTTGATGAAGGAATCCCGGCCGAGGAGAAGATATTGTTGGAGAATGCAAATGAAGAGGCTGCCTATAAATTCTCATCCCCGGTGGATCCCAAGAGTGAAAAATTTACTGAAGACAATGTTGAAGTCGATGTATCTTTTCCGGTTTTCATAGATTTGCCTGCAATAACAACGGAGGAATCTGATAAAGTTTCTACCAATCATTACAAGTTTGAGGATCTGATGCTAAATGATGACGAGACCAGAAAATTCGCCAATGATGTTGATAAAGAGATGTTATTGGCTGGATACAAAGTTTTATTGCAAGATCTGGAAGAAGAACAGTCAATGCCTTTGATTGAGGAGAGCAACAAAGCTGAGCAAAACTATTCACAGGTATTCAACATCCTATAGCTTAGCACATAATTAAGGGACAATCACCGAGCTCCCTAGGAAAGAATGTAATAACCAAAAATCCCACAATAAGTGAGCAATATGCAATGACAAGTTCTGATACCAAAAATGACAACAAGTGTTGATCAATTGTCATAGGGTTTTTTTGGTGATTAAATTCATTTCTTAGGACCTTATAATGGTTTTTCTAATAATTAATCATTAGATATATTTATTTTCTTTTTGAATGATTGGTTGGCTATTTTTGGTATGTTTTACAACTCTTCTTGGTATTAACATGAGATGCTAGCCTAATGTTAATTATGTTCGCTTTTACCTTGGAGTTTGGAATGTGAGGGAAAGTTGAGAAATGTTAGAAAGTGATCATTTTGATCCATCTACAGGTCCGTAGTGAGCCTGAATTTTCCTCCAATCCCAAGGAATCTGAAGATAGGGTTGAGGAAGCTGTCTCAACGTCTTCATCTTCTGCTTTGGCAGCAGAAGAATCAAATGGTAATGCTGTCATGCTGGAGAATGGCGGCATCACTTCTCAGTCTGATCCTCCGGTCCCTGCTGCAACCAGTGCCAAAGTGGAATCTGATCATGTTGGTGAGCCTAAACCTGATGATGCTCGAAACTCATCGGACTCTGTAGATGTGAAGCCTGATGATCAGGCTGTAACGACAAGTCATGTCTGTCACGGGTTGGGTGAGACGAGTTTCTCAGCTGTAGGTCGTGTATCGAGTCGGATGACTTACCTAGATCCCGTGCCTTATTCCGGCAGCATCTCTCTTAGATCGGATAGCAGCACGACCAGCACGCGGTCCTTCGCCTTTCCAGTGTATGTAAATTGCTATAAAACTTGCATCAAAAGCTTCTCATTAGAAACAAACTCAGGATCTCTGTTGTCAAGTTCTTCTCGAGAATTATGACATGCGGATCAAATTTCTGGAAAGGAGTTCATAATGCTCTCCTCTCCAAATTGTCAAAAGAAAAATGTCCATATGTTATACCTTTGCAAAGAACTTGATCATAAAAGCTTGAGCAACTTTATCTGAGTCTCATTTTTCCCTCATTCAGCAATTTCATGACTAACATATTGGTTTTCTGTTTTTTTGGTGCTTACAGACTTCAAACCGAATGGAGTAGCAGCCCGGTTAGAATGGCAAAAGCCGACCGGAGACACTATCGGAAGCACCGGGGTTGGAGGCAGGGCCTTCTATGCTGTAGATTCTGAATGCTCTGTGTTTCTTTCCCCCTCTTATTTCTAAATAGGTTTAGAGTGATATATATATATATATATGGTTTTGAATTTTACCTTAGCATCACAAAAATTCATGTTCTACAATTTGCACTAGGTTTAGGATGGTACCTTAGCATCACAAGTGCTCATGCAAGCAAATTCTTTGTTCTTGCTTGTTGCATGTGATCCTTTGCCCTCACATTCTATACATGTTATGATGATCAATATTTAACCTCCATTACTATTGAAATAAATCACAATATACATATTTGTTTATTTATCTTATTTTTTTTTTGCCTTTTGGGTTGAATAGGACATATTTATTCAGTTTGTCTAATGAAATGTTCAGGACAATTTTTCCTTTCATATGTTTGTCTATTTTCTATTTTTTCCTTGTTCTTGTTTGCTTCTTCTGATTAATTACAAGTTAGACACAAGAAGCAGAGAGAGCATGTGAAAATAATACGGAATAATGGTTACAATTAGGAATATAAGAAATTAGTAAAAATTAGACTTGGAGTTAAGCTTAGCAATTTGGATGTTCATTACAATTTAAAATATAGGGAGAATCACGATTACGTCTCAAAAAGAGAAAATTAATTATTAGTTAGGTTTTTTTGTTCTGAAAAATGTGGCATCTAAATTTCAAATACGGCTCAGTGTTTAAAATTGAGATTTTGTTTGAACCAATATTTATAGTTCAGTTTTTAATTTCTTTCTCAAGAATTTAGTTGACGTTTGAATCAACGTTTATAATTAATTTTTTTCAAAAATTTCTTTTCGAGAATTTAACTGTCAATTATTAGGTGGTAATCAAAAGCATCTTTTAATGCTCTAATCAAAGAATGGTTGAAAACTAGTTAACAAATATTTTTAAAAATATTTTGTCACTATGTTTTGATTTTGACAAAAAAAAAAAGGGAGAATTATTATGAGATTTTGCGAAAGGGATTTTACGATTAAACAATCTTATGAAATTATATATATACTGTTAAGTCTTGTTAACAACTCCATAGAGTTGTTAGTTACAACTCTATTTTAATGTATTAATAATTTCACAAAATTTAAAAATAAATAATTATTTGATTTTATGAAACTGTTTAGTAATAAAATTTTTTACATGAGACATTTTCAACAAAAAAAAAATTCATTGGAATAGCATCTATACAATCAATCAATCACTCCTTTTTTTTTTTTTAGGTATAAACCATCCGGTATCCGGCGCCCTTTACTGGATCCCTGGACTTCTAACTGGACCAGGTAACCCGAGGCAACCGATTAATCCGGATCCCACCCGAGGAGCCCTTGCCGGGGTAGAGCGGTACCGATGGGACAACCTCTTTGAGGTTGCGTTAATTATCGCGTCTGTCACCACCCCTGGATTCGAAACCTCGTCCTGAGGGGTGCCGGCCGTAGACCTTACCATCTCGACCGAGCGCCCATTGGTATCACTCCTTGTTTCTTTGCTAAAAAGATTTATTATTGAACAGGATTAAATGATACAATAAAAAAGGCCCACCAGCTAATCCACTGATATGAGGCCCAGGTATGAGTATGCAACATCAAGTAAACAACAAACAAGCAATAACGAACAGGAAACTAAAGGTTGAAATTTGGAGTTATTGGGAGTTAGTGCTGACAGCATCAATATATAACAAATAGGAAATAAAACTGTTAAAAAAAATTTAAAATATCAATATTTTCTATCATTAATACAAGATTCGTTTAATTTTTTTAGAACATACGTAACTATTTCAAAATATATATTATAATTAGGTATTTTATTTAACTTTTTTATTCTCTCTAAAAAAAATCAACGGACTCTTATAGTAAAAACCGGAGGTAGGAACAAACACCCATACAAGATAACCGAAAGAAAAAACTGAAGACCAAGGCAATCGGACACAAGCAGCTGCAGGCAAAAATTTCCTCCTATTACCCATTATTCGGGTTAAGTGGTAAGACGTTTGAACTTTTTGGGATATATCCCAATGACAATTTTAAATTTATTTATATTTGTAATAATGACAATTTTATAGAATAATAAATCTCAAGCATTCATTTTATTTATCTAATGGTAGAATTGAGATTCTTAAAATAAAATGAAAAGGAGAAAAATAAGAACCAAAACCCTAAGAGAGTGTTTTAATTAGTAGCAAATTGAGTTGAGTCTATGACATACTTATGAGTTTGTTTGGATTAGTTTTTGAAAAGTAACTGTACGCATTCTTAAGTAAGTATGAGAGAGGAGTTTTGTTTCGACTTGTGTAAAAGTAGTTTATAGTCAACATCAACATGAAATTCAACTATTGGCAGTTAATTTACATAAAATACCTATCCAAATATTAGCACAAGCTGCTAGACCTCACTTATTAAAAAAAACTTTCATTCCATTGAGTTGTAAGACTATTTGCTTTACCCTTTTTTATCTTGATTGGATAATTTTTATGATATTTGGCATTGTAAAATATTTAAGGGACTTAAAACTATTGAATTTCCCTTCTATTCACAACTAATAGCTGATCCATTTTATCGGTAAATTTTATATATAATGTCAATAAACAGTATCCCCAACTAATCATTATTCCTATATAAAAATTAATTACTGGCTATTATTTTAACCCTTTTCTAATAGTATATATTATTTAGACCCCTTTTGGCCTCCATAATTTACCCCAAAAAAAAAAATCCTTTTCTTAAATTTATGCAAATGAATGAAAAACTTGTTAATCTTTCTATAAAAATGGAAAAGTTAGGTGCCTCATTTTCTTTTTTGTCTTTTTTATTTTTCTTCTCGTTTTTCCTTTCATTTTTCATTCAAAAAATGCGAGGGTTGATTTTCTTAAATGAAGTCCTCTGGTCAGTTTGATTCTTCTGGCGCCGGAATGCTACCTTTCCTTCACAGTCCTCTGTTTCCATGGCATTTCGCTTCCTTCTCCATTCCCACAATCACCGACTCACTATCTCAGCTTTACATCGCACCATTCCTTCTTGCTTCTTCTCTTCCAGATGCCGAGATCTCCCTTTTACCCTTCCTTCACTGTCACCTCCGTCCCCAAAGAAGGTCCCTTTTTCCGTCTCGGTGCACGGTAAGAAGTGGCAAGACCCTTATCATTGGATGTCCAACACTGAGGACCCTGATCTCTTAGACCATCTCAACCATGAAAACACCTATGCCCAAGCTTTCATGGCCGATACCCTCAATCTGCGATACACTTTGTCGTCGGAGATGAGAAGTCGAATACCCGCTTCCATTTCCACTCCTCCTGAGCGTTGGGGGCCCTGGTTAGTTCCCTTTCCGCATACGAATTTTTCCTTGAAAACCTGACGTATAAGAAATTTGAGTGTAAAAAATAATTTTATTTTAAAAATGAATTCATATTATTGTAATTACTTATCTATTTTCAATTTTTGTACTCAATTTGATCTTGTCATTCTTAAGAGATTTCTTCTATATTTTATCACGTCAATGCCGTTAAGCTAACAAATAATTAAAATTGGTAACATATCAAACCTGAAGCTCAGATTATCAAGTTCACGTTTTTGCCACCTTTTGTGCATTTCAAAAAGCTTAATATAGTGATGTTAGTGTAAACAAAATATTCTTTGGAGGGCTGAAATGAGTTTAAGATTTAGGGAATCAAATTTAGGAAAAATGTATCTTTCGAAGATCAACATGTCAATTCACTCATTTTAAAATTTGTGTTATAAGGTCTTAGGTAACATGCCCACTTTGTTAAGTTCATCAAATAAGAGAGTGAATAGAGGCTTTAGGTGAGTGATTGACTGAGGAATTCAACTTTTAGTTTGCCGTGACTTTCAAACTGATGCTTAAAGAAAAATGACTCCTTTGATTGGTTCTAGCATTGGCTTATTCTATCCTCTGTTGGTTAGGTTATATTATGAGTACATCCCTGAGGGAAAGGAATATCCTGTACTGTGTCGGAGGCTAGAAACAGAGAGAACAGGCTGGTTGAAGACCTTTCTCCATCATACAATGCTGAGATCAACACAGGAGGAAGTCCTGCTTGATTGGAATGAACTCGCTGAGAAATATGGAAAGTTTCTTGTCTAATGAACTATTTGATAAATGTTGGACATTGCCACTGTCTTTCTTTGTATATTTTTTTCAATCAAATCTTTGAGATTGAACATTCTGCTTCAACTCTTTTTCCTGTTGGAATTAATTGATTGATATGTTTGATATTGCAGGGTATGTCCATGTTGGCACATGCAGAGTTTCACCTGATCATAACTATCTTGCATACACAATTGATATTTCTGGTGGTGAACGATTCGTGCTTCAGGTAAAGGATCTCAGAAGTGGATTTACAGATCCAAAATTTGGAGTTGAAGGTGTTGTTAACATGGCATGGGCACAAGATGGAAGTTCTCTCTTTTATACTCTGTCCGATGAAAACCAGAGACCTTACAAGTAAAATTTTAAGACTCTCTTTTCTTGGTATTTCTTCATAAACTAACCTTCACTCTAACTTTGATATTATATGATAACATGGCAGGGTTCTTTGCAGAAAAGTTGCAAATCATCATGTGAATGACCTCCAAGTATTTACTGAGAGTGATTCCGGTTTTTGTGTGGACATAACGAGCACAAAAGATGGCAAGTTCATAACTGTGAATTCAAACTCAAGGACTTCATCCGAGGAAGGAACTTATAGATCTTCATTTATGAATTTAAAAGGAGGTTATCCTTTCCTAGCAACTTGTTGATCTTGATGTTTATCACAGGTTTATGTTATAAATGCTGCCAATCCAAAGGATGGACTAGAAAGAATATGTAAGCGTGCATCTGGTGTACAGTACTTTGTGGAACATCATCATGGCTTATTTTATATTCTTACAAATGCTCCAATTCCTGAGGGTAATTGGTCTTGTCAGGATCTTTATCTGGCTCGATGCCGAGTTGAAGATATAGGATGTGCTATCTGGCAGGTCATGTTTGGTTAGCTTCCAACATCACTCTTTTAAGGTTTTTAATTTCTATGTGCATATGTTTATTTGATTGCAGCACTCTAACTCATCTTTCGTATGCTTCTTTTATTCTTCAGAATATCATTCTTCCTCCTAAAGATATGAGCATATGTGATATGGACATTTTTAATGGTCATCTGGTTCTTCTCTTCAACAAGAAAGGTCTTCCTGTGTTATGTTCCTTGAATTTACCCGTTGAAAATGATTACAAGGTATATGAAATGTTACTCTATTGACTATTTGCAAATTGTTATGCTGGCATATGTAGATATGCCTTATAGAATGCACCAGCAGTTAATGTTGAGTTGATATTGCATGATATTAAAATTCTTAAATAAATTATTTCTTGCTAATTTAAACTTGCACAAGACAATAACTAACTTGAATTGTTTTGCAGTATCAGAGAGATATTGAGGACCTTAGACCATGGTACTTTCCTATGCCATCAACCACATGCAGTGCTGTTCCTGGTTCAAATCATGACTTCATGAAAACAGTATATCGTGTGGTGCTTTCATCACCTGTGGTATGTGATTATCGATGCAAATTTGACAGTGCTTTAGTTTGATCACCTAATTATGGGTGCAGATTTGCTTCATATATTCATTATATTGTTATTAGTTTTGAATAGTATTTAACTTTGGGTTCATTTGGGAAAGGTTAAATTGCCTTAGGAATATCTGTATGATTCATCAACGCTCCAAAACCATCAGGAGTTCAGGACCTGTATTAACCTGTAACATATATATGTGCGTTTATTGTGCTTATTTCAGCATGAAATATGCCACCTTAGGGGAAGACAAGCGAACTGATTATTGACAGAATACATTTTTAGTGTAATATAATCTATCACATGTACTGTTACATGGAAATATTTTGTGACTTTGCTAATGATTGATCCAAAGATTGGGTTTTTGGTTGAGCTTAATGACTCTGATTCCACTTGCTAGGATAAGTCTCTTGTTCTTGTTGTATTTTGTGATTTTGTTCCAGCTGCTAATGTGAAGCCAAAATTTCTAATTAAAAAGTTTTGTTGAAACTCTGTATTGGCAGAAAGAACACATAACAGGCCGTGTGGATTTTTCCTGGGAAAATCACACCAAAGTCCCAACCAAGGAAAATAACATCAGATAAGTCCTATAACTTGTCATTGGTGTCACTTTCATTTGTCATTGACAAGTTATGAGACTTTTTAGATGTTATTTTCCTTGGTTGGGACCTTGGTGTGATTTTCCCATTTTTGTTTTTATTCTTTAAACATTTGATATTATGTTTTCCTCCTTGTATCGCATTTAACTATTAGTTGTGCTTATTGAAACTTGAACCACATGCCAGTATGTATTATGCTAGCATGATTTTGATGTTCTTGCATGCATTTTAGGAAAAGGGTTTAAAATGTTTGTTCTTAAAATGTCCTTAATTATTAAGAGCCAGTGTTCTAACTTCACCGCTATCCTTGTTATATGCTTCAACTTATTATATGGAACTATTATATTTGAAGTACCACATCAAGTTTCTTTAAATATGGAACTTTTATATTTGAAGTTGACTTTTTTTTTTTTTTGGAGTAAGCAGATGCCTGATGTGATTGTGGATTATGACATGTCAAAACATGCATACTCAGTAGTGCATCAAGAGGAAGTAAATGGTTATTCTTTGGGTCCGTCAAATGTCCCGATTTTTGAGAATGGGGATAAAATTCAAGAGGCATACCATGTAAGAAATGGTTGCATAACAAATTCTTGCTCTCAGACATGGAGAGACTTTTCTTATGTATACTGCTGTCAGAGAGAGGAAGTTGTTTCCCATGATGGTGTGGGGATTCCTCTGACCATTGTGTACTCTAGAGAATCCTGGAAGAAGGGTAAATCTCCTGGAATTTTGCTAGGTTATGGGGCATATGGAGAAGTTTTGGACAAGAGTTGGTGTGTAAACCGCCTGAGTTTACTAGAACGTGGCTGGGTAGTAGCATTTGCTGATGTAAGGTGAGTTTACTAGACCATTGTAGGTTTGTTTCGTATTATTAAGTTGTTATTAACTGTGAAATTAATTCTTTTGCGCTTTTGCTCTTAGGTTACTGGCACATGGTTCTCTAATCTCTATACGTGAAGGATTTTGTGACATTTATATACTTTTTAAAGTATGTTATAAACTTATAATGTTCATTTTGGTAGAGGCGGAGGAGGCTCTGATTCTTCATGGCATAAATCTGGAAGTGGATTGAACAAACATAATTCAATATATGACTTTGTGTCATGCGGTCAATACCTGGTTAATGAGGGTTTTGTTCATAAAGATCAGCTTGGTGCCATTGGATGGAGTGCAGGAGGCCTTATTGTTGGCGCGGCTATGAATATGTATCCAGATCTCCTTCGAGCTGCAGTATTAAAGGTTTTCTTGTGTTTTTTTTTTTTCATTTTTATTTTCAAATACCTGTTCCCTATAATTTTCTTGTGCTGAAATTTTTTCCTCCTGATGAATACCAGGTACCATTTCTTGATATATGCAACACATTGTTGGACCCTAGTTTACCCCTCACAATTCTTGACTATGAAGAATTTGGGAATCCTCAAGTACTGTCCCAATTCAATTCAATTTTCAAGTATTCTCCTTATGACAACATTTCTGAAGGCCGATGCTATCCTTCGGTCCTGGTTACAGCAGCACTGCATGATTCAAGGCAATCTCGGACTTCCCATGATCTATTGCATGCCTTGCTTTCTTGCCTAAAATAATGAAGTTATTCATGTAACATGTGTAGCTGCTAAAATTCTTTGATGACATTTCATTTTTCAGGGTTGGAGTTTGGGAAGGTGCCAAGTGGGTGGCTAAAGTACGAGATAGTACCTGTTCTAACTGTTCTCGATCTGTTATCATGAAAACGAGTATGATGGGAGGACATTTCGGTGAAGGTGGTCTCTATAGTCAATGTGATGAAGCAGCTTATGAATATGCTTTTCTCATGAAAGCTTTTGGCATTCTCAACAATTAAGTAAAACTTCATTTGGCGAACTGTATGATACTTGTCTTTAATCAGTGGAAGGCTTTTTCTTAAGGTTGAAGGAAAGATGTCTTCAAGATAACATCTGGAATCTAATCTACACTTTTGCAGGTAGTGCTAGCATGTTTTATAAAGGTCAAACTATTTACATTATATAAACTGCAGCAGTAGCAACAACAATAAAAACGGCCTTATCCTACCAGGTAGAATCAGTTGTATTGTTCGTACGATGTTATTGAGTTCTATCAACAATCAACATTATATAAACTGCATGGTCGCTTTTCTTTTTGGTGTACAACTGCATTCTGCAGAGTCGCTGATTGAGACTTGAAGAACTT
>QFDD01004036.1:0-16838 GCA_006871305.1 Vachellia collinsii
AAACAAAAGGTTTAATGCCATATATATATGGTTAATTAGAAGGTGGACCACATGAGATCTCTGTTCTTCGTGGCCTTTACGATTAGTTCCTTATCAGGTTCAGGAATCTCGAGCTGCCTCTGAACAATTCCATAGAAACAAGTTCCTCCAAATCTCAGGGCTTGAGAGCAGCAAGTTTGGGAGAGAGAAGGATGATCCACTTACAAACCATTATAAATACGATCCAAGCAATCTTCGCTAATCCGATTCTCACACTCAGTCACCAATGGACCTCCATTGTCGTCGCTTCCAGGACTCAGCTCATAGTCTTCGTCAACCACCTCTTCTTGTCCCAGCGCCGGCGGCGGAAACACCAGCCCGCTCATCGCCATCCAAACTCCGGCGGCAGCCATTATCATCGCTGCTTTGTGAAGCTTCGTCATTGTCTGTGTCTGTGTTGTGGAATATAATTGGGTGTTGCTGTGCGGTTGGAGGGTGACGATTATGGGTGAAAGGAGATGAAGAGGAAGATGGTTAATATATAGTGTTACTGTCAACTCCTCGCTCGCGATCCTTATTACTTGTTTGGAATTTCATCAATGGTTAAGTTTCTGATTCGATCGTTTAAGTTATATGGAGCTAGCTAGAGGTTAATTGTAACTTGAATGCGAAACCAGAGGCAATTAATTGGTGACGAAAACTTGAGAAGGCCTCCCAAACAAACCTGTATTAGTGTATAGCATATTTTTTGGGCTAATGCGAAAAAAGACCTTAAATTTTTACTAAAAGGCGATCCAAAATCATATTTTTTCGTAAATGCAAAAAATACCCATAAACAATCCAATGAAATAGAAATGACAAAACCTTTTTTAATATAATTTGACAACGTTATTTTTTTGTAGTTGGATCACACTATTTTTACATATACATAAGTGATTATGTTAGCTTACATTTAACAGTCATAACATTTTTGTTTCTATTTTAAATGTTTATAAATAATTTTACACTTTTAAAAAAAATGAGTCTAACACATTTTTTAGTAAAAGCTCACGTACCTAGTTAATTTATTATGTTTGAGTGTTTGTTTTTTATTTATAGATATAGAGTCTGTGTGGAATGGAAAGTAACTTTTTAAATATCATTGAGCTTGAAGAGTAACGATTATTGAATAAAAAATTATAAATACATTTATTTATTAAGGTTTCCTAACTTCCGAAGATACCCAATTTCAATTTCTTTTCTGTCTCTCTCCTGTTATTTTATGTGAACGTAATCTCAGTCCTCAGAGATGATGTCGCAAATTGCAAAAATTTGGAGATAATTTAATATTTTCCCCCAAATAGTTGGCTCCAGAACATACCATGGAAAAAGTATTTGAAACCCATTGATTCGATCCCTAGTCACGTACCAACCACTCACAACCATTCAACCAATTGATAGGGAGAAATAGACATATATATACAGAGTGCTTGCTCAAGATAACGTTATATCAGAATACTTTTATGTAAATGAAGACATAATGTGTATATATATAAAGTAAGCCCTCCAGAAGGGGATCAATCGAAATCGTCCAAGTTTGGTAAACATGTTTAAGCAACCATTGCTGTCTCAATTGCCATGTGTCGATCCCAGCTCTGCTTTCTTTCTTTCTCTTCTTCGATTGAAAAACATGCATGCACGTTTCAAATAAATCAACCCTACTTTAACTTTACAATTATACATAAACAAGGTAGAGTTCACAGCCTTATGCTTGGAAAGGAAACTAACTTTTCTGCGGTGAAAGGCAACTTTGACTAATATTTAATTTGTTTGATATGACTTTTGAGAATATGAGCTTCTGAGTTGGAAGTAAAATTAAATTTTAAACAATTTCTTTTTACTTTTTTATTTTTCTTTAGATTTCGATCTTTTTAAATTAACTTTTTAATATACTCCTTTGATCCTTTTTATTTAAGGCATAGAGAAAGAAGTCTTTTTTTTTAATCTCATTCATAACTTATATGATCAAATTTGTAATATTTGGTCAACAAAATTAAATTTGTAATATGAAGGTACTATTTTATCCTACAATTATTACTATGCATACTTTTATTTTCTTTAAAAAATGTACATATTAAATAGGGGTAAGCTGTTAAATTGTTAAATTTAAGATAGAGTTAATAAGGCTTTCAATACTTTTTTTAATTCAAGTAAAACATATTAAAAATGACTCATAAATACTATAACTACAATTTTCTGTCAAACTGGCTTATTTATTAAAATCTATTCAAATATAAATCACATTATACTAATTATCTCTTATCCCAACATCATTTTGCAAAAATCAATTAGAATAAAAGTCACTTTTAATAATCTAAAGAAGCCCTTAATTGAGGAGTTTAGTATCGTTATTATATATGACCTATATATATATATATCAGCGCGTAAATTTATGTACATAAATGTATGCATGTGTGTATGTTAATTTTTATGTGGACTCACGTTATTAAAGTCAATCAACTTGTGCAATTGCTTGGTACTCACTACACATAGTGCTTACCTGCCCCTCGCTTTTCCTTTTCCTTCTTTAGACAAATTGCAATGAAGGACCAAATATTTATTTTTTTAAAAAAAATGTTAGTATAGTACTCATAAATCTCTTATAATTGAAAGTGTTGCTTTCAATAGAAGATCAAAGGATCAAATCATTAAAAATTATAAATAACATATATAATTTTTATGACGAGGCTAGTTCAATACTTTTACTCGTATATGTAATGAGAACATGAATAATAATGTATTTACGTATATCTTCAACATCATGGTAATATATAATTCAAGTACGTACCATATCATTTGGCAACCTTTTTCTTGTGCATGGAATCACAATTCTCATTAATATCATTTGGCGCAAAAGAAATATATTGCCTTGGCATCAGCATAAAGTTTGCATGCGTAACCTTTTTTTTTTTTTCCTGTTTGGTTCTTATGGCTGGTGATCAAAGGAAGGCTCTTAACAAATGCCAAACAACGCCGAAAACGATGCCGCATTGAAGATATTGATCGTACCCGAAGAGGTTGATTGGATGTTTCATAATCTCAATCTAGCAAACAAGTAGGAAGTTTGGTGAATCCAACTTGGCCTTCTTTGTAGGAAGTTATGGGATACTCGCAACCTCAAAATCTTTTAAGACTGATCTCTAACTTATGAAGTTGTAACTCCCTGTCTACAAATGTTCTTATTGAGCACACACTTAGGGACAGTAACACTAAACTGTATTTTTTGCTAACGGGCGTCATTAATATGACCCTGATGTAAAGCTTTGATTAATTAATATGCACCTCCTTCATCCAAAAAAGGGTTAATTCAAATTGATATATATAATATAACAAGGTGACATAAATATTTCAGATATATCATATGAAATACATGTGTCATAGTTAAATAAGGAGTTGGTAAGAAGTTAGCTTGTAATTTATAAAATCATTAATTCAAATTTCATCGCTAATGTATGAATAACCTATAAATACATTGGTAAACGATTTTTTAGCCCTGCATTAATCCTATTGAGCCCCTCATGTCCAGCTCTTAACTTTTATGTGTTAAAAAAAATCATATTATATATGCATCATGCTTACATATGTACATATACATACATATATATAGAGAGAGAGAGGGAGAGAGTCATACAAAAGACAAACAGGGAAAATCTTTGAATATAGGTTTGATAGTTGGCATATAATAAACTAAAGCAATTTGGGTATAAAAGTGTTCCAATTCTAGACTATCAAACCTAATTCTTATTCTAATGGCCGAATAATTACAGTTTTATATTAAACGTTAACATGAATTTTGTCTCTTTTGCAATGGCCAAAAATTAAATTAGAAAGTGCCATCAAAATACGGAAATAATAATGGTATTTTCAAACAAGTATGTACTGAAATGTAAAGAATAGTTCATTTGAGGAATAAATTAAAAAAGTAAAATATAGATAGATCGCATCCTCATATATAGATAGATTATGAAAACGATTGATATGCATAAAGCATTGGCAAAAAAAAAAAGATATGCATAAAGCATAAAGTGTGCAATTCTCTCTCTCATAACTTGATCTTATATGTAAAAAAATAATTTAACTATTTTAATGATATATAATACTTTCTTATATTTTTACCTTTAATTTTTCCCACATATTCTCTATGTTCTTTTCTTATACATTCTCTCTTATTATCTTCGTAAATGAAGATACATTTAAAAAAGAAACCGCATCTTTTTATTCATGTATTATTTTAACCTAATTTTAATTAATAATTTGTCTTATATTATTTAAGTAATTGTTATTTATAAAAAAAAAGACAAAAAAAAACTGCTAAAATTTCTTTATACAATTCATGCACAAAGGAGTAAGTCCATCCAGGTGATACTTGCTCGGTCGCTCCGGCCTCCTCCTGTACTTATTATTAAGTACCTTTAATCCTTTCATTAAAATTAACAAAAGACGTCAAGTCATTAGCTTTCTCAAACTTCAAAATTTACGTAAGTCTAATCCGATTAATTAAAATCATATATTCCATTTAAAAAGTACCCTAATATTAGCTTATTTTTTAAAATCATGAAAAACATTTTATTTCAATTTTATATAAAAATATTTTTCAAAGGTGTTAGACAAATACACTGTTGGATGAACATGGCCAGTGATGAGGAAACAATGAGACTTGTTGATGTTGAATTGTGTGGGTAATTGTGCCACGTGGTCGAAAATGTCTGCCAGCTGAGCAACAAGCCCACGTGCTTAACATGCGTAAAGAGCGGCCTCAGAGAGTGTCGGTGAATATAAACGCGTTATATTATTATTTTATTATATGTATTTATTTATTTATTTTTACTTTAGAGGTGTGTAAAAAGCTTGATGTTAAAATTCCCAAAGTATCCCCACTTAATCATTGTCGCTCCCAATAATTATTACGCAAATCAATGACTATTGATAGCAACACCGACTAAAGCCAAATGCCCAAATCCACCTCAGCCGCCCAAGTCACATCCTCAAACTCCATTGGATCTCCCTCTTCCCATGCTATTAATTAATTCAAACAAACAAAAACAAAGCAATATTGGAAAAATCTCGCACACTTCTAAGCTACCATGATATCATTTATTATATTCCTTTGTACTATATGCTCATCGGAATCCTATCTAAATAGAGAATATTTTATTTATATTTATAAATCATTTTATTAATTTTTTTATGAATAAAAATTTTATCATTCATTTATTTTGTGTTTACTTTTTTTTAATCTTTATAATGGATATTAAATAGAAATATAATTTAAAAAATTTAAATTTTAATATAAAATTAATGTAGTTTAAATTTTTTTTAACCTATGAAAAATATATTATAAATCACCTATGAATGAAATAAAAAAATTATAAGGTATAGAGAAGATTTTTTACCCTATGTATGATTTATATTATTAAATGTTTAATACCAACATACAATTACATTCTATCTTGATTATTGTTTAAACTTTATTCTCATGTAGTCCATATTCTCTCCATTCCTTTTTATAGTCCAAGTATTCGAATTCTATAGTCTAAGGAATCTATTAAAGCTATTAAAATTAATAATTATGTAATGAATATATATATTTCCATATATGCCCTTGTTTATCTACATGCCTAAGTGAGCGAGAAAAATATTAAGAAAAATTATTCAACAAAATGTGCCAAAAAAGATAATGTGATGCTTCCCTGCACTATTTATAAACAAAGAGAAAGAGTTGGGGTAAAAAATAGAGAGAGAGAGAGAGAGTTTTTTGGTCATATTTATAAATCATGTTATTAATTTTTTTTATAAAAATATACAATTTTACCCCTCATTTGTTACTATATTGATTTTGTTTTCATGGGGTACAATATATATTAAATAAAAATAAAATTGAAAAAGTTGTTGAATTTTAAAGTAAAGTTAATAAAAGTTAATGTTTTTTTTTTTATATGAAACATAGTGAAAGTGATTTATAAATATGATCATAGGAGTATGATATAATTAATTGTGGGTACAAGTAAAGTGTATCCCATATAAAAGGTCAGACCAATTTAAAAATTTGGATCTTATAAAAAACAAATAAATTATTAAATTAGAGTAAAATTGGAAGGTTGTTCAATTTTCAACAGAATTAACAACTTTCATGTTTTTTTTCTGTTTTGATGAAATATGCTAAAAAGTAAGTATTTAAGTTTAACCCCCCATAGGTCTTGCCAACTGTTTAGAGATAAAAACACATACATTATATTTCTTTTAAGACGATTAATTAATTAATTTTCAAGAATAAACGTCTTAACGGCGTACAAGACGAAAAGCAAAGTAACAGGCCCCACTCGTAAGTCCAGGCCCATATTTTCAATGTCTCCTTAACTTTGTGCCGTCAAAAAAGTAACAGAATTTCCCACTTAATTTTCACTTTAAATATTAAATTAATTTAATATTTTAGGTATACATCATTCAAAATACTACACAAAATATTCACATCCTAGATTTACAAGTTATTTTCGCAGACGTCAGATTCTAGCTTCCCCTTGTGAAAATAACATGCACATCTTCCCAAGTGCTAAAATTATATAAATCTGTGAAAAAAAATAATTATGAAAAATTTTACACAATTTTTGCCCAACATATAGTCATACTAATTTAATGGCAAGATTAAACTCAAAATTTTCAAAATTCGACGAAAAAACGCATAGAATAAAAGCTTTACGAGGTAAAAGTGCAGTGTGAACCTTTTTTCTATTTCTCTTGACGACACCCTATTGGCCACAGCAAGGTCCCAAAAATTTCTTATTTTTATTGGTTGTTTTTGTCGGCACTTTTATTTTTTTTCCCCAGTCTTTATTAGGTACGGAGACTTTACAGCTGGATCTGACCGCTCATCTGATTCATCCAAATCCAACGGCTACTGATCAAACAGCGCTCCTCTGTGGGCCCTCAAACCCAGCCGTATATAACGATTGTACCAGCTGTCACTTTCCTCTTAGCTGTCCGCCGTTTCTCCGAATACAATCCACTGAAAAATTCCCTTCCCCACGTCGAAATTACCAATATACCCCCACCGCCTTCTTATGTGTCCTCCACTCAATCAAATCGTGACTAACAAATTACACTCACATACAAGCCTTTCTTAACCTTAAACACGCGACAAAAAAATGTTTATCTCCTTAATCACACTGTACTTCAATAGTTTTTGAAGCTCATTTCATTATATTAAAAAAATCACACATTTTTCATTAGTTAAAAATATTAATTATCACCCCTTCCCGTGGAATTAGGCAACTGAAAAACCGCAGATAAGAACAAATATAGGAGAAATCAAGCTTGAGCTTTTCCATGAACTTAAAATAAAAATGTGAAAACCCAAAAATAATAATACACAAAAACTAGAACTCACAACTGAGAGAAAGAGCACCAGCTTCTTTTTGCTGCTCTGTTAATTAAGCAAAGAATGTATTCCTTCCTTTTCTTTTTCAAATCTTGTTTCTTCTTTCCTTCCTTCGTTCTTTTTTTTTTTTTAATGACAGAAAGAGAAAACCCTAGAAGACTACGAAAAAAATATATAATTAATTTACAGATTTGCCGTGATTGTAGCCATAATAAGAAAGATACCACTTCACGAACTTTTTCAACCCGGTTTGCAAATCGGTTGTTGGCTTGTACCCGAGTTCTCGTCGGGCCGAGCTGATGTTGGCGTGTGTGAACGGAACGTCGCCGTTTCCGGGCATGTCCACGATCTTCCTCTTCGCCTTCACCTTCAAGTGGCTCTCGAGGATGCTCACTAATTTAGGTACAGTCACCGGCGATGTGTTCCCGAGGTTGAAGATTCGATACGGTGCGGGTCCACGCTTCTTGCCGCCCGATCCGGTGCTCTTCCCAGCAGTGTCCAGCGATCCGACGCAACCTTTCACTATGTCGTCGATGTAGGTGAAATCTCGGGCCAGGTCGACCCGATTCTTTCCGCGATATATTGTGATCGGTTTCCCTTGGAGGATGTTCCTTGTGAACGAGAAGTAAGCCATATCGGGTCTGCCCCAGGGTCCGTATACAGTGAAGAATCTCAACCCGGTAATGGACAAACCGTAGATGTGGTTGTATGTGTGGGTGATTTCTTCACCGGCTTTCTTGGTGGCGGCGTAGAGACTTGCAGGTTGGTCAGTCCGATCTGATTCCGAGAATGGCACCTTCTCGTTCAGGCCATAGACGGAGCTTGAGGAGGCCCAGACAACCGCCGGCTGGGGATTCGCCGATTTGCAAACCTCCAGGAGCGTGACGAGTCCTGCGATGTTGCTGTGGACATAGGAGTTTGGATTCTCCATAGCATATCTAACACCAGCCTGAGCCGCCAAGTGCATTACGTGCGTGAAGGCAACGGTGTCGAAAAGCTTAGCCAGCAGCTTGGCGTCATTGATGTCCCCTTCAACGATGAAAACGCCATGGTTATTTAGAAGAGCCTTCCGAGCTTTCTTCAACGAGGGATCGTAGTAGTTATTGAAGTTGTCGATTCCAACTACGCCGTCTCCCCGTCGCTTAAGGGCGAGGGAAACATGAGTGCCGACGAAACCAGCAGCTCCGGTGACGAGGACGGCCATACCTCCGTTGCGGTGAGTCTGAGCGGAGTCCCGGACCTGCTTCTCCCACTGGATGCCTCCCCAAGACGCCGACAAGTAGCGGCTGCCGGAATCAACGAAACCCTGGAAGCTCAAATAGGAAGCAGTCAGGGCAATTAGGAAGAGGGCCCACAAGAACATCGTGCTTGTGGAGGCAAAACACCGGTACATCTGACGATTCATGGTATGAGCCCTCTCGATCTTAATCTTGCCCGGTGTAGAAGGAAACAGATCATCCTCTAATAACGGCATTGATTTCCTCAGTTTGAAAAATAAAGGAAAAACAATTTAAAAAATAATAATAGCAGGAGATAACTCTGGTTCTTCTGTGATTGTTCTTGATGAAGTGGAACGATTTGATTCTGTGCGTGAAAACAAAAGATGATAGAGGATTGATTGGAGGGAAAGAAAGGGACAAGAAGACAGACTCGCAGATGCAGAAGAAAAATGAGAAAGGCGATTAACTTCGCTGCATCTGCTGAGAGAGCAACAGAGAGAAGGGATTATATATAGTAGTGATCACTGGCCACCCACAAAGAAGCGATAAGTTTGCGCGTGAAGGACGGCCAGAGTGGAGAGAGAGAAACTGCACACAAAAACACACACACACACACGGATTTAGGTGAGGGGTGTGTGCGTGTTGTGTGTCAGAATTTATTAAAAAAAATACATAAACGAAATATTATTATTACTGGAGAAAATTACAATCAAATTCCATAAAAGATAAACTATCATGATCAGATCCCAAAAATATTAAAATTGTTTGAAATCCCAACAAGCCTATGTGGATCAAATCGAATTGTGATAAGTTTAAGATAATTAACAGATCAATGTGATGTTAATGATAAATTATGGTATCACAAATGAAAAGTTAATATAACAATAATAACAAGTTAGGATATGGCAGATCATGATGCCAGACGTCTAAATTAACAAGTTGTTCCGCCAGTAATAACATGTTGGGGTACCATAATTAATAAGTAAAAGAGTGATAACTCATCATGTTACCAAAAACAATTCATGATGGTTCAACTGACAAATCAATGTGGTAAGCCGATGTAAACTTATATTTTCATAATCTCAACTAATCACGTAAGTTCCATTAGACTTCATAATTTATTTTATAATCTAATTTTGATAATTTATTTTTCATGAGATTTGAGTGTAATTCCATTCTTTATTATTAATTTATTATTTTGGAGCGAAGCAGGATATTATTGAGTAAGATTAGCAGATGACAGATGGAGAAGTAACTACAGAGTAAGGTTGTCTTTAAGGTCAAAAAAAAAAACCGCCTCTGAGTATGATCATCTGAAATTCGAAAAACTATGAAGCAAGCAAGAACCCAGCTCTAAGTTTAATATCCTGACTTTGATATCTAAACTACTTTGATTGTGGTAGAATTAAGAGAATCACTCCTTTTTTGGTAAATAAATTCAATATTCAGTCATTAACCGAGCTCTATTTTTTTCATTTTTAATTTTAATAATTCTTAATTTTTGATGAGAAAATCCGGGGCATTAAACCGCTGTTAGGATATCATCTCATTTCCAGTTGTGGGCGCGTTGTAGAAGATTCCATTTCCTTGAGCACCTTACTGGGTACCGGAAGAACCGGTGTTGATTTTTAAAAAAATTCGACTTTCTTTTGGCGGAGACAATTTAATATTCATTTTTTGAAATTCTAAAAAATGGTAAAATGGGCTGGCTCCGCTCCACACCGCGTCCCCCGGAAAACCCGAAAACCGTCTTCCTTGGAATTGGAAGAGTGCCGGTCAATTTCAACTTACACTGATAGATATTCATCTTACTGAATTTTTTATCGACCCTTTCTAGAATTATCTTTATGTAAATTGAAATAAAATTCATCTCACATAATTACTTTGAATTATGTAAAATCACTTTTCAAAAGTTAATCATAAATAAACTACTAGTTAATAGGAAATTAACTTACAACTCATGAGATTATGAATTTAAATTCCACTACTGTTGATATACAAATTTTGTTGATAAATGATTTATAAATATCTTTATAACCGAGCATAAAAGCATGTCATGACCATGTATTTCTTGTACCAAAAAAATTAATTACACCATATGAGTCCATTTTATTTTGAAGGAATTACTATAAAGTCGCATGCAAGAGAATTAATATCATAAAGATCATATTGACAACTTAAGCAACTACCATTAACAACTCAAGTTACCCGTATTGATAACTTTTTGTGACCTTTCTGATATTAATTCTCTTGTATGGAACTTTATAGTAATTCTTCCTTTTTATTTTCGGTGTTTTAAAATCTTGGACCTTCCAAAGTCAATAATTTATGGACTTGCATTGCCTTGCAGTCATGGGGGCATATTATCTTTGATATTTTTAAAATGAGTTAAGATGCAAATTTACAAACGAATCTTTTTGTCGGATTAACTAGTACAATTAAATTTTAAATGGCAAAAAAAAAAATTTAAATGGTGTAAAAGTAGACATAATCTTTTAAAAATAATATAATTTTAGTAACTCCGTTCGATTGGTGAAGACATCTGTTATAAAATTATATGAGAACATGTGGGTCCCACATGGAAAAATATTGACATTTGAGTAAATTTAACAGGATTATTATCATTATTCCTTTTTAAAAGATTGTACATATTTTCGTACCTTGTTAAAATTTAATTGTACTATACGCGCTTTGTAAAATAGTTCATTACTAAAATCACATCTGAACCTTTTTAAATATTTTGATTTTGGCTTTGTGTATTGGTTCACAAGAAATAAGTGATGTGAATTTTCAAGTTATCAAATTTAAATGCATTAAAATACTTTTGGAATTGTAATACATGACATTTGGACTAATGTTTTTACCTATAATATGCATAATTGACTTGTTTGGTTTTCAAAATATAGTTGAAAATTTAAAAAAAAAAAACTAATTGTGCGTTATGCATTTAAAACAAAGATATTATACTTCCTTCTTTCATCCTTAGCATAAGCTTCATTATGCATTTTAAATTTTCGTTAAAGTTAATCTTATATCAATGACCGGAGATGATATTGTTCATGATTCATTATAATTTATTTCATCTACTAGTGTTAAAGAGGCCGGATTTCTCCCTTTTTAAGCAAATAGTTCAAAGATTAAATTGTAATAATCTTTGTATGTGTGGCAACTTGTAATTACAAGGGATATGCCATTCTTCCTCAATACATTATAAAAAGACTAGCCACTTTTTTTTTTTTTTTTTCCAAAGTAGAGTATGCACCTTATGTTCCACCAAACAGAATAGAATAATATAGTTTTAAGCAAATATTATATTATATATAAATATAAAGTGTGAGTGGAGGATAAGTGCAACTAAAGGAAAGAAAGAAAAATTCAAAACACATACCGTTGGATCAAATGGAAAAAAAATTAATTATCTTTTAATAGGGCTGAGAATTTGAACATTATTTAAAAAAAAAATTGTGTGGAAAGAACAATCTCTAGTTTGAACTTGAACTCTATAATGCTTAAAATTTAAATAGCACTCCACAGATATACATCATTAATAATGGCTAATTAACTTTTTAAGGTAGGTTAACGAAGTTAAATATATTATTTACAAGTATTTATTTATATATAGTGTTGAAGTATATACCAATTTATAAGTTAAATAAATTAATTTATAGAAAAATGATACATATAAAGACTTTAAAGTAATATATTTAGTGTTTTTAATATCTCTAAAATATCAACTAATTTTTATAATAAAGAGCATGTGAGCTATATAAAAAATCTCTTAAAAGTGTTAGATATGGAAGTGATGTTAAAAGTAAAATGTGGCCTTAGCATATGTTGCTTTTGAATTAATCAAGAGCAAGTTGGCAAAGTGTAAGGTACATTCCAAAGTCAATGATAAAATAGTAAGCTCTAAGAGGATAATGATGATGATGATCTTAATCAAGGGTATTTCACTGCATAATTGTTAGTAGTATTAACCTATTTAACTTCAAATCAAATCCAGAAGATTTTGTGCCTGATGAATGGATAACCATTGATGTATTTTTTTTAATAAATTATTCATTAGAAAATCATAGTACAAAAAATAGTCGTTTTAAATAGTAATAGGAGCATTTTCTCAGAAAAAAATTAAAAACTACAAAAAATAGTCGTTTTAAATAGTAATAGGAGCATTTTCTCAGAAAAAAAAATTAAAAACTACTTATTCAAAATAAAAATTAATTTTTAAAGAACCATGATTATTTTCTCATCTCCCCTTTCAATGGGAATCTTTTTAAATGCTTCGGCAGAAAAAAATTGGAAAATTTGTCAAATACAGTAACAATGAACGATATTATTTAAACAAGTGTATTGAATGAAAATTTATTCTACAAAATTTATATAGAAAAACTATACAATGAATACAAATCACGATAATCTTGGACTTTTTCCGAATATAAGGCATCTCCAGTAAAGGATCCCTTGGTAAACAAAAAAAAAATTATCATGGCAAAAATTTCATTCATAAAAATCTATTTTAAGAATTTTAAGGGTACAATTAATTATATTTTTCAAAATAGAATGAAAATATGCCAAAAGACCCAAAATTGTATTATTGATACATAACATTTTTTAAAAACTGAAAATTTTGAAGCATCCTTAAAATAAATTATTTTTTATAATTTTCATAATTTGTTACGAATCTGTTACACATTCTATGCCTTAAAGTAAGGTAATGTTTATGTTTTATTAAATTATCATCACTTCTATTCCTTCAAGTTTTAATTTAACATATTGTTCAAAAACTAAAATATGGCTTTAAAATTTAATTTTTATAGCCACCAGTAATTATTTGATTTATTATTTTATAAATAATAAATATTTATTAATCATTAATTATTATCGTCTTTCGACGAAGTGTATCGTGCATACAATTCTTGTAAGACCTTTGAGGGGGAAAATAGTTTTTTTTCTGCTTGCGCCAATGAACTGACGTGATGGGGACTAATACTATCCAATAAAAACCTGTTTATTATTTTCTGAGCTTTTATTAATCCGTTGTTTTTCTTCATTAATCAATTTTTTTATTGGAACAAGTCATACTAATTAATATCATTGCTGAAAATCTTTCCAGAAAAAGAAATAAACTAATACTTAGAACGTTGTGAAACATAACGTTGACGATTACTGAAAGCAAATATAGTATTTCTTTTTCCCCTGAAAAATACAAATAATAGTATTAGAAGTAATGTTCTTGGAAGCCTCGCAATTCGACGGTGGACTTAATTTTTTTTCTTTTTAATATGATCGAACTATAAAGTAGTGGAAACGTTTTTTTAAATCTTCGTTGACAATTTGAAACATAGAATTTGATAAGAGGAAGATACCTTAATTTGTCTGCATTTTTTTCACTATACAAATGGACTATCTTAATTTTGAGTCAGATCGAGCATTATTGTCTCAAGTTAATAATTAATAAATAATAAGATAAGTAAAAACTATCCACTTGATTAATTAACCGAATTCGTCTTTACTTACTAACTTTGTAATTATAAAGTTCTCATAGGTCTATATATTGGAGAGTAAAGTACTTTAATTATTCTCCTTTCGCATTATGTTGTTAGACAACAAAAATTGAAATTAAAAAAAACGAAGAATTAAGATCGTGTTTTTAAGTAAGTTTTCGGAAAGAGTATAATAAAACAAATTACATTAGATTATATATATTCACGGAGCATTCTCATGTACTAATACTAAAAGCACCAAGTGTAACATTTTAAAATACATGAAGCTGCTCAATAACTATGTTTATCATCAACCTCATAGGCGCATGCTTTATTAATTAAAGTGGTAGTGATTAAAAAATGAAAAACTTGTTTAAGGATAGAAGTTACATTACCGAATTGTTAAAAATAAAAATAAGAAGATAAATTATGGAAAGAAGAAGAGTAGTTTATACCACTGATTCAAACAGACAATCCATCTTTTAACAAATATGGATTGATGATTTTCCAAATGTAACTGGCAATCAATCATAAGCCACTTTTAGGCATGTTTGATCATACATGTATGAGATTAATGAGTTTATTGACATGATTTTCCTTGGTTATTTTTAAGGTTTTGGGATATAAGAAATAACTTTCAAATTATATATACACATATATTCACGGTCTATTGACAAAGATTTAATGAACATTTTTTTAATGACAAATGTATTAAAGAAAAGACAAATAGAAGTCATGGCATGGCTTAATGTGTCTTAATTAAATTTAAGCCAAGTGTGTGAAAGCAGTGTGCCAAAAACAGTTGTTACGGTACGGACCTAGTCACGTTCCGAAAAAATGACCTACACTTTTATGCATCATTATTATTATTATTATTATTTTCTTGTTAGCATTCAAATTTTGGTCCATACCTGTCAAAATTAAACATGGAAGTTAATTATTAAGTTCATTATCTGTTGTGCATTAAATGCCTCATCTTGTTTTTATTGATAATTGTTGTCATTGTATTGGCACGTAGTTGAAAACAAGTTGGCTCGATCCCCCCGTAAGGATGAAAACATATGTTCAATTTTTAGAAAGTGCTGGTGTTGGGAGAGGGGTGAACCAGGCCTATGTGGGCCGCACCCATTCCCTTCGACTCCAAATTAGTCTAATTGCCCCAGTTTGATGGCTAGGACACCGGAGGGTGGCAGCTCTCATCCACTGGGAGAGACTAAGACCGTTTCCACAAAAAAAGACAAGTTTTGGCCAAAAAAAAATTGGAGATCGACTAGAAAACTAAGAGAAGTTATAATATGAAAAAATTTATAATAATTATGAAAGCTCAGAGTAAAGACATGGGGAAAGGTTCAAGACTAGAATCCATATTGAAAGTGAAGTGAATGTGCATTATTAATAAAATAGATAGTTCCGCTGTTTGATAGCAATGTGGTATATATCTAGATTATTTAGATTAGATTTAATTCTGTCGACAAGGAGTTTTATTTTTTTTAATTTCAAATCAGTATTTTTAAATTCTGTATAATATTCTCTTAAAACTGTTATAGAAATTATTTTAAAATAAATAGCTTGATTTTAAGAAAATCACTAAAATTTGCTGATATTTGAAATAAAATTGATAAGAAATTATACATTATAGAAAAAAAATCTAAATCTTCCAAACCATGTTAAATGCTCCATATCTATTAGTTTTCTAGCAAGCTTTTGTGTTGCTCTCTAGCAATCAAAGCAACAAGAAGTTCGTATTCTCACAGCCCGAACTTCCAACTCATGTTTGTTTAGATTGACGTTTGCCAAAAAAAAAGATCTTTATTCTACTTGAATTTTGCAAATTGATGGTGACAAAATTTAACTAATGTATTGCGGTTTATGTTTACATATGCTTTTATTAAAAAAAAAAAATTGGTATGGCGTGAACTTATTCGTTGCATGATCTATTAAAAAATCAATTTTAAAATGTAATTTAGATGTAAAGAAAACTCAAAATGAGAAAAAGTTACGTTAACTTTCAAGTGGCTTTTGAACTAAAAAAATCTATTCTCTCTAAAGCTATGTCAAATACCTAATTATCATTTTGGATATAATTAAAACCGACCTTTTAATTTAAAAATACCTATTTTGACATGATAAACACTGTACCAAACACGCCCTTGGTGTTATTAACCACAAATAAGGTCTATTTGATAGAGAAAAGGGAAAAAAAGAGGATACTAGCTAATATTGTAAATGCATGGAAGACACATACTTTTATACATGATCACATCTTCTGTCACTTTCTTTCCAAAATCATATCAACATGGATGAATATGGAGAATCATTTTTGTTGGAGTTATGGTATGAGTAAGGCTAGAAAGTGACAAGTGGACTTAGTTGGGAGATTATAGATATATAGAAATGAATACCATAAATGCAAGGAAAATGACACCCAAACTAAACCATTCATATACTTCTAATCCAAAAATAGACTCAGTTACACTTGGATCCTTGTTAAACCCTTAGTTTGTTCTTTTTAAGGTTCCAATGTATATTCTCATCACTGTCCTATTAGGTGCCATTTAGGAAAAAAAACTATTTTTTTTTACATTTAGGTAGATACAAATATTAGAAAAAAACCTAATGTTTAAGCTGTCATAATATTCTTGGTTACAAGGTTTGATTTCTAACATGAACCTTTTTTCTTTTTTCTTTTTAGTTTTTTAAGCTTTCGAACATTACGTGTATACGTGAGATTAGAGCAAGGGG
>QFDD01004037.1:0-12674 GCA_006871305.1 Vachellia collinsii
TACGCTGCTCCGACGAGGGAGATATTTCCATTCACAAAGATGCCCTTCTAGCTTTCTCGGAAAGCGCTCGGATCTTTATCCACTACCTTTCCGCCACGTTAGTGCTATCTTCGAACCCTAATTTTTATCTTCTCTGACGTCTGAGCTCGCTTTAGTTTCCTCTTCAGCGGGACTGTAGGGTTTTGGGTTGAATTTCTCTCGCGCGTTCATATCTTTCTGGAACGTATTAGCCCTTTGTCAAATTAGACAAAGTACAATTGTTTTACTTTTATCGCAGTTAAGCTTGTGAATTTATAATTGAAGACTAGTTCAGCTATTGAAAATTGAAAACTTGTCGCGTGGAGAATTCACACTGAGAACTGAGCAAAAGGATTGGTGGTGGTAACTATCCTTGTCTCACGGAGAATTCACATGTTTAACTGAGCAGTACGTGACATAAGTATCCATACATGCTGTCATTGATCAGGGTTGTACACATTCCATATTTTACCTTGTCTTAAACAATTTATAATAATACGGTTTAAAACAATGAGCAGAGCCAACGACATATGCAAGGAAGCAAAGAGGCAGATAATAAGCGCCGATGATGTATTTAAAGCTCTTGAAGAGACTGAGTATTCTGAATTTGTCCGGCCCCTAAAAGCTTCTCTTGAAGGTAAATCAACTTTTTATTTCCTATCTGCAGTTATTGTAATCAAGATATTTCATGCATCATTTGATATTTCACACTATGGCGATGATTTACTCTTTTCCTTGCTCTCAAAATCTGTCTATACATGGTGTTGACGAAGAAGATATGGTATTTTCTAAGACTTGGTATGGTTTGTTGTGGTAAATTATCTGCTAAAATCTCTTAAGAGGGTGATGGGTTTCCGTTGATGAAATTAAGGAAGTCGTTTTATATTTAGTTATTTGGCTAAGGTTGGGGGATTCTTTCCCATCGCCTACCTTACAATATTTCTTCATTGGGTACCAGAGTTTAGGAAGAAGAATGCTGGGAAGAAAGCGGGTGCGGCAAAGGAAAAGGATGAGAAAAGGAAAAGGAAACTAGAAGATGAGTCATCTGATAAAGACGAGGGCGGTGACAACAAATGAGAAGTTAGGAGGAGAGTGTCAGAGAGAAATTGGAATTGTCATGACTGCCTCTGTTATTATTTAAGGTTTAAAATTTGGATCTTAAACGAAATTTGTTGCATTTTATGCTCCGCCCTAGTCCCATCTCAAACCATGCCTTACAGCTCCACCCGACTAATATTTTAACAAGCAAGTTTTTCATCCGGAAAGAATCTGGAAGATTGCATCCTTTGTTTGAAAAAGAAAAAGAAAAAGAAAAATTGTCGGTTAAAATTGTTTTCAATGCTACCAGTAAGCTTCCCTTAAATCCTGTTTAATTTGCCATTTAACATTAACATTTTAACAAGTTGAAAATCTCATGGCATGACCTATCGGTTGAAATCGATTACTTATTTACTCGGAAGGCATCATTCGTAATTTCTTCTGAATCTCAATAGCTGGAGGGAAAAGAAATGCAGTGTGAGCTTGCCTTCGGTTCCTTAGTTCATCCTTAAATAAGATTTATTTTGGATCATTTATATATTTGGCAAAAAAAAAAAAATTTGGATCATTTATATACAAATTTCAAAAACTTCTAATTGTCAATTTGGGGGGAAAATGTTTTAAATCACAGATCAAAAATGCAAAATATGAAATCTAAATTGTTCACATGAATCTAAACGAACTAAATCTCACCTATGGATAAGGTAATGGCATCAACTCATTCTTACAGTGAACAAGTAGAGGGAATCCAAAGCATAACTTAGTAAACAATGAACAGTCTACACGGAATTAAACAGCTGCTTCGAGCCTCCTATGAAGAAAACAGAAGTTGGACATTATGGGACTAACTATCAACATAGAGAGAGCAGAGCTCATATAAGGAAATCATTACATCCTATGTAGTCAATACAGAGCCTATCAAAATTGTATAGTTAATAAAAACAATGTTATAGCACACTCAAATAAATTAATGATGTCAAGACACCCGGCAAACTTGAAATTCAGATACCGTCTAATATGGACGGTATCTGCGCCCCTGGCCACTAGCATTGTTGTGCCTTCCCTTGCTTGAACTGCCAAAGTTCCTGCTGCCACTCCCTCCATTCCTGCCGCCTCTACTATGATGTGAAGGTGGGGTCTGTGGCTGCATTCCTGATTGTTGCCTACAGAAGAAAATCAAGGCTCAGAATGTTAGTCACGCTAGTATTTTGCATGCAACTCCATGTGTTGGAAATTTCAGTTTCACATCACACTTTGAATTTGTGGTTTCTCTCATTATAGTCAAAAGTGCGACAGAACAAGAAAGAGAGAAGAGGCATCAGATGAAGCATAAAAAGGTCCAATCCTACTTACAGGACATATCCAATTCGGCCATCCGGCAAAAGCATGGGCATCATGGCCATTCCGGTTGGAGCTGGACCCCTTCCATGTATCATGGGCTGCAAGGGATGCAACTACTTGACATCAGATTAACTTATTATAAATGTCACCTAGAATCCATGGCTCATTATGAATACACCCACTTACAGCAATATTTAGCTCAAAGCCCAAGCATGATATTGATTCAAAATTGAACAATAATGCACTTGTGGTCTAAAACTAAAAGGAGGGATGAGACTTTTAGAGCTTTAGATTCTATTTATAATTTATAATCTCTCATCCTCACTGTTTAAGATAAAAGGGAAAGGGAAAAAACGCACATGTGTCACCTGTGCAAGACCTGCGGCACCATACCCAGCGCCTAGCCCACCATAGGCGCCTCCAATCAAATTGTAACCGACATGGGGAGGGTAGCCAGGAAGCAATCCTGACTTCTGTGTATTTGATCCTCCAGCCTTATCAACCTGTGGTTTTGCTAGAGAGCACTCCAAAACTTGACCTAAATTCAGAACGACCATAATCAAATACATTGAAGAATATGCTTATAATCACAAAGATGCATATAGGGATAAAAACTAGTTCAATATTTACCATTTAATTCATATCTTTCAGTGTTTTTAAGTGCTTTCATCGCACTAGACTTCTCCACAAAATGTACAAAGCCAATTCTGTTCTTTTCTTGCCCAGACTTTGCTGGGGGCAGAACCACCTTTGAGATCTTCCCATGGTGTTCAAAAAGTTTCTTTAGTTCATCTCCAGTTACATCCTTAGGTAAGTTCTTGACATATACTGCCCTCACCTGCCGATACAATGTGAAAGTAAAACAACAAAAATCAAACAGCCATTTTCAAAGAACAAAAAGAGCCTAAAAGGTGATAGTGAGTGCAACAAATTATAATCAGCTTCATTTTTTATTAAAATAGCAGGACTTTTGGAACGGCGCTTGTAAAATCTCAAAAACCAGCAAATGTACACTGATATCTGATATGCACAACATCAATGGCTCCAACACCGTTCCAACTTTTTATGTTCCTTGGTTTCCCATCACATTAATCACGGTTAGAAATTATCAACTAATAAAATAAATAAGAAATATGAAAAAGAGATTTAAAACCTGAGATGTAGCCGAGGAATCAGCATTTTTAGGGTCAGCCCAGCTCACTGTTGGAGCATTGTCACCAAGCTTGAAATTTGGATTCATCATCTTTTTCCTTGAATATTCAGCACATGCATGATTATAATAGTTGACAAAAGCAAAACCACGATTGTTTGTTGGGTGCTTCATGTCCTGAAATGAAGAATTGACATCTAAACAATAAAAACTTAATACTGTCACTATGTGCCAGTAAGTGTAAATGTTCCTGTCTGTAAATCAGTGGATGTGATTTTGGAATGATTTTAGCAAAGAAATTTTGACTCATTGTGACTGTAACCTTAAACTCTAGATCTTACTCGAATTATATAATGAAGAAGCAAAGCAGCAAGGCATGTTATACCTTGACTAATTCCACAGTTGTAACCCCCGGACCAATCTCAGTTACAACCTTCCTTAGATCCCCATCTTCCCAGCTTCTAGGAACATTACCAATGAAAAGTCGGTGTTTTGCTTGAGATGATGAACATTTTATCTTTTTACCCTGAGAAGGTTGATAGTTGACAAAGTCATAAGACAACAAGAAAACTGATCATTTTTCACATTATGTGTCTGCAATGTTAGAAATGCACAAGTCGCATTATGCTTTCCCTTGACAAGGAAAATTTAGCTGTGATGACACTGCATTACCTTAAATTGTTTATTATTCAACTCTTCAATAGCTTTAGATGCCAATTCCACACTTTTGAAGGTCACAAAACCAAAGCCCTTGTTTTCAGCAGAATCTTTTCCTTTCATAACCCTGACCTGTTTCCATCAAACTTTCATGTCAAAGGGTGTTTTACATAGAACATAAATCAAGGAAAATATAGATTGAGAAACTTACCTCCGTAACTTCCCCAATAGACTCACAAAAAGCCTTCAAATCCTCACCTGAAGCACCATGAGGAATGCCACCAATGTAAACTTCAGATCCATGAGGAGGAAGAGAGAGAAGTTCGGCATGTTTTTTCTTCTCATCCTCATCTTCCACCTTTGCCTCATCACTGCTAATGTTTTGCATGGCATCAGTGTCATTGCCATGATCAGCATCATCATCTTCTTCCTCCTCCTCCTCCTCCTCCTCCTCCTCCTCCTCCTCTTCCACCTCCTCTTCTATCTCTTCAACTTCCTCCTCTTCTTCTACTTCTTCATATTCAACTTCTTCTTCCATTGTTTCCTCGGGATCATTTTCTTCATCAAAATCAACCTTCTCATCAGACTCAGTTGGCTTTTCAGGTTCAGATGGCTTAGCAACTGATGAAGAATTTGCCTTTCCTCGTGGCATCTTATAGAACTAAGTAAACAAGCTAGTGAGGCAACTGTGAAGAAGGCACAGAGGCCAGAAGAATTCCTGGGAAGAATTATACACATATCGAAAGGAGGAAACTAAAGAAAGGCCAAAAAAGGACTTGCAGCGAAATGAATTCAGCGGAATCCGTGCAATGAGATGAGACTTAAGGGCCACACTGAAAGAATTTTACTAAAGGGCCATTGATAACATAAGTAGCAGCACTGAAGGGCAAGTAAAAGAGATTCGCAGCGCAAGACAATGAAGGTGGCGCAAAGAAATGAATCTCTTGTAATCCAAAGCATGTTTTTGTGTTCAAGCCTTAATTATCAGAATGTCAAAGGGAGGTTCAAGAAAATCTAGAATTGCAGGAGCATCATATGCAAGTATGAAACCAGAACTAACATTAGGAGATATATAATATGCAAGGTGAACAACCAAAGTTACAAATAAGAGCCCCAGATTATTTTTAGAGTCAAGTCGAGTATAGACATTAAGGGAATGTGATGGCAGAACAAAAAGGAGAATCATCAAGACACATAAGTGTCCAATCTCAAAAACAATAGCAGTTCCAAACTAAATGTACCAATCGGAGCACCCTCCTGCAATAAATTTACAGATAACTGAGATAAACTACTCCGACAGCTAGTTGCTAAGGCGTGCTTAAACAATACATGGGAATTTCAGGAAAGATAAGAACATAAATGCATGTAATTCATTTCAATGTTTCCAAGAGCAAGGCACCTAACAGTCTATTCTGGTCGTTCAGATAAAAGTTATATATAATACAACTTTTTTTTTTTAAGCATTTGAGACGGGTGAGAGTTTCATTTCTTGCCGTCTCCCTCAAAATAACATTAAATGGAAATTTCCTCGTTCCTATACATAAGGCATGCCCTCATCTACAACTTCATACATGATACACCATATGAACCAGTGCCGACTCAATAATGAAGAGAAAAGGGGGGGAAATGAACAGCCCATTGATTCGGCCAGCTAGATTTGAGATGTGGTAAATTCAAGAAATTAGTAAGGGGGAAAGCATCGAAATTACAAAATTGCTCCACAAATTAGTTACTTTACTTTTACATTGAAATTTCCAATCCTTCATCAATTTTACTCCAGCATAGTAGTTACGAAATATACGAGGACCGAAGTCTCTCGCAACGGAGTGAAAAATGCATGTGTGCATCCGGGTTGGGGGAGGATGGAGAAAATACCTGAAGAAGTAATCCGCGATACGAAAGAAATGTGGTTACAGAGTGCGAAAGAGCTGAACTGGAAACGAAACCGAGAAAAAGAAAGAGATAATCAGACGGGGCAAGGAACCGATTGGAACAAAAATTGTGAGATGCGACTGTACATTAAACCGAGAGCTAAAGGGAAGTAACGTACGAATGAAACGAACCCTAGAAGCCCTCTTTCCTTCTTCCTATGAAGTATTATCGGCAGAAAACGGTGACTAACTGACTAGCCAAAATTACGGTTAGATTTCTCCCTTGGACTTATCTTGTGAATTCACAGCATGCCATATGGAGCATGGACAATAGACTGAATAATAATAATGTCTGCTAATTTCTTTTTAGATGAGGATTATCGCATGTCTTTTTATGTCACATTTCAAAAGGTTTTTATTATTTTGGTATAAGCTACTTTCTTATGTTCTTCTTTTTTAAAAAAAAAATCTCTTCAAAAGATTATCTGTCCTTAATGTAATTTTTTACAGAATTTAGCAAGTGATGATTTTTTTTTTAAAACATTCATTCCATCTCAAAAAAAAAAAATGTACAAAAGAATTAATCAAATAAGAATACATTAAGATTCACTTTGTATATATATTAAGAGTTTGTTTGCCAACACCTCAAAATCACTTTCATACAAGTCGAGATAAAACTTCTCTCACATACTTATTTTAAATTGCGTACAATTACTTTTCAAAAACTAATCCAAATAAATTCTAAATATTAACATACTCAATCCTTGAAAAACTAAAGATACGATTTTTAGAAACATCCTTGATAATTTTAACCCTTTCCTCAACTTAAAAAAAAATATTGTTGCAAACTTAAAAAAAAAAAATCTAAAGATACGATTCTAAAATATATGTATTAACCATCTTTCCCTTTCTTGTGAAAATTATTTTTCTGGATGATCTTATTAACTCTCTTCCTCTCTCTGGCTTACTCTCATACTCCCACTAATCCACGCGCCATTTTTCTCATATGCATGGCACAATCGATTGATTGTTACGATTCTAGCTTTTATTAATTGTGCTTTTGGAATGTTACGATCCTTGACCAAATACAAGTCATTAACTTGTTTTAATTACATATCTCAATTTGCTCGATTTGGTTGTGATATTTTTTATAAAATACCGAAAGGAATATGTTATAAGATGTTTTTAACAAATTAACATTTTCTCACAAATAGTTGTTGCTTGAATATTTAGAATGAACCAATGTAGAATATGATTGTGGGTCGATTTAGATTAACGGTATAAATTATTTTTCTAATATTATTTGTTATTTACGAGATAAGTACATAAGAAATATTTTATCTTAATTGATATAAACGTGTTTTTCTAATGTTATAATAAGTATATCATGTTTTCTTTTTTATTGGTTGTTTTTTTACTGTTATGGTGCAATTTCATCTAGTTGATTAATTAATTTGGAGCTTTAATAACTTTTCTCCCTGTCCGACTATATATATAACTTGGAGAGGCTTTCTAATTGTCTTATGTAGGTAGCATGAGTGCTTTTATGTAACAACTTTTGTGTAGGTAGTATGAGTGCTTTTTAACATATGAAAACATCTCTATTTTTTTTTTAGGTATAAATATATTCATACTAACGGCTATCAATTTTTAAAACAACTTTATTAAAGCAATATGAAGAGTCATATAAAAGAAGGATGTCCATAAAAGATCTTGGATATGAAAAGAAGGAGGAGGCTTGGTACATATTGCAAATAATACACAAAACAAAATCCAAGACGTAACAAGAGAGACATGCACCCACGAACCTGTAGTTGAGCTAATGTATGTCCAAAAAATGATTTTGGATTCAGTCAGTCCAATTAGCCATCACAGCCCAATTGTCGGCAACAGTCCAGGACAAGGCCCAGCGATAGTCCCTGTGACCAAGACTTGCCAGGAGCCCCATGCCTGCGACCAGCGTCAGCAACGGTCTACCCAACGACGCCAACGTTCGTCTTCGGTCCACAATCGCCTCACAACTCCATGAATATTGGACCAAACCGTTTTGATCCACGGATTTAGCACCCACGCTACCTAGATCCACGGAGCAACGTCCTAACTGTACAACAGCTAGCAAATCACTAATAAATCTATTTATTTTGTTGATCTGTAACGAGAAAGAACAACTGATCTGACTCTCAAGCACTCCTCTTAATGCTTTCTGATCTCTCTTCCCTCTTGGATTACTGTACCTCGTTTCAAAACGTCAATAAACACTATTGGCTGAGCCATCTCTTCACTCTCTTTTTTATCCTTGTATCAGGGACTGCACTCTAAACTCTATCTTATACTGCTGGTTCCCTGAACTCTTTTCTAAAAGCATCTTTCCTTGAAATTTGCACAAACAACCAAGGCTAGGGATATGTTTGAACAGCTTTTGAAAAGTGATTTTACACAATCTGAGGTAAGTATATGAGAGAGTTTTGTCTCGACTTATGTAAAAATGCTTTTTAGAAATAGTTACTAAACATGCTCTAACTCTATTGAATATAGTATAATATTGTTTTTATTTGGATTTACACGAGTGCTAAAAGCAAGCCTCGGAGACGTGGAACCTTGAAACGAAACACTTTCTGGGTCTTTTCATCATCTTGGCGTCTCGCCCTTGAAGAAATGCCTCGTCTTCTTAATTGATTAATTATTGAGTCATCAATACAGTTCGTAATATCATATTCAATACTCTATACTACAGTAATTGATAAATTATTTTGTGCACCGAATCAATTGAAACTGGTAAGAAAATCCGAACCAATTACCAATCCAACGGTATTCAAAATAATCTCGTCCAACTGAGAATATTTAGATTCAATTAAAATGAATTAATCCAAGATATGAATGATAATGATAATGGGTTGGATGGAGATGGTTTGATGTGTGAGAGCAATAAATTACAGGCAGCACCAAAATTTTGACACACACTGTTTCTCTCACCTACTTGCTCCCCTATAAATTGATTACTTTTGTATCTCTACCCTCCCTCGTTTTCCCACCATTTTCTATCACTATCTACATCATCCTTCTTCTTTATCTCAATCTCAGCGTCTGTTTCTGAGTTTGTCTTTCTCAGACACGCATTCAACCGTCGTCGTTGCTTCTTCTCGGGGTATTATCAAGAAACAAACATGTTTAATCATTCTCACCTCCCACTTTCTTCTAACCCTTTTCTTCAATCCGACTCCACCATCAATCTTTTCCTTTTTCCTTACTATAAATTACCAACTGTTGAGCCAATCTTCCCCTTTATTGACTTCTTAAGTCACAGAATCTCATATTACATTCTTACATTTCGTTTAGTTTATTTCAGGAAGAGGTTCTTTTTATTGCTAGCCATGACCGAGGTCCTCCACTCCTCTACCCATTTCCCATCCCCTTCACCTTCACTGTTGCGTGCGCCCCTATCTTCATCATCTTGCGCGACCCCTCCTGGCGATGGCATTCTCATTATTGGTGACCAAGAACCTCGCTCGTCTTCTTCGCTAGCCATTGAGGGTTGTTCGACGGCGACGGCCTCTGGCATCAAGGGGTTGGAGGAGTGGAACAAGCGCCGAACGGAACAGCTTTCTATTTTGGTGCTTGCTGTAGCCCTTCTCAGGAAGTCCTTGCCTGTTTGTAAGAGTGTTAGGAGGGAGCTTTGCGCCATGGAGATTGAATGGCCTTCCAATGTGTGCCATGTTGCACATGTCACGTTTGATAGGTTCAATGGTTTATTGGGTTTTCCTGTCGAGTTCGAACCTGAAGTGCCAAGAAGGCCCCCTAGTGCAAGGTACCCTGTTTCTTTATTGCGTGTTGATTTAATTCCTTCTCTTTTCAAGAATGTGGATTATACTAACTATTAGTGGATACCTCTTCATTAATTAGACGCCATTGTTCATGTTAGATGTAGGCAGTACTAATTTCTTTGCATACGGTTATAAACTTTCTTCTATGAGGTTTCTGTCACAACTCTTTAATAGTCTCTATATGAGTGTATATTGAGATACTCCAACTATTTTATTGGTTTTAATGGTTGAGATAATCGCATATTCATATGCATTTATGAACTTCTGATGATCAAATACACATAAAATTGCAGTTAATTATGTTCCACAATCACATTCAGGGATTGTTTCAGAAAAATATATCTAGCAAACATAGGCTTTGTGAGAGTGCTTGCGGGGGGTGGAAGTTTGAAAATAATATAAATACATTTTTACTATTGTATATGTAACCTAGTTTCTCCAAGTTTGGAAGTTCTGTCAATATTGCACAGTATCAGTGATTTGTGTATCGTTATAAACACGTCTCCTCGATAACAATGGTCATTTCTTATTTAAAATGACTTGTAATATTTTCAGTTAGTTTTTTGTAACTTTTTCCCTTTGAATGTCCTCTTGTAGTGCAACTGTTTTTGGAGTTTCAACTGAATCCATGCAATTATCATATGACTCAAGAGGGAACATTGTGCCAACAATTCTGTTGCAGATGCAGAAATGCTTATATGCTCAAGGAGGGTTGTAGGTTGTTCACCTCTCTATCTCGTTCTTTACGAATTTGCTCATTTATAGAATGCTTGTGTGCTCTTGCTTGGTTTAATCGTTGAATTTACACATGCAGGCATTAGGGATTTTCAGAATCAACACAGAAAATAGTCAAGAGGAATATGTTAGAGACCGATTAAATAATGGAGTGATCCCACAGGGCATTGATGTACATTGCTTGGCCGGACTTATCAAGGTATACCATTGCAAGATAACTGCATCTGATTCTTTCTATGCAAGTTTCTCATAAGCTTCAGTGATTTGGTCAAGGAGTTTAAAATTAACCAATGACCATGTTAAAGTAAAAGTTGAACCTTAACCCTTTAATAAATCCAGTTTATAGAACATTTGTGTCGCCATATTCAATCTTATTTGACCGAACAGAGGTATATATCTAGTATATCTATAAACTGCATTCTCATTTTGCATAATAAGCAATAATTTGGTTTGATATTGTTGTATATTTGAAGGCTTGGTTTTGAGAGCTTCCTAGGGTTGTTTTGGATTCTTTATCCCCCGAGCAGGTAATGCAATGCCAAATGAAGGAAGAATGTGCTGAACTAGTGAGGCATCTACCTTCTACTGAAGCTGCCTTCTTGGACTAGGTCATCAATCTGATGGCTGATGTTGTACTACAGGAACATCTTAACAAGATGAATGCATGCAACATTGCCATGATTTTTGCGCCAAACATGACTGAGGTTAGTTCCAATCAATATTTAACTCTTCACAGAAGAAAAGAGATTCCTTATTAATCCCATCACGATCTTTTCTGCTTTATGAAGGTGCTAATGTGATGGTTGGTCTATCTGATGATGGTAGACTTCTAGTTTGTTGTTACAACATTCTGACTGTGTGTGGTTGCAGATGATGGATCCCTTAACTGCATTAATGTACGCAGTCCAGGTGATGAATTTCTTAAAGACACTTGTACTAAAGACCCTCTGAGATAGAAAGAATTTGTTGGTAGACTCTTCTCAATTTCATTCTGAGCCTTCGGATGATAATGGACACCATAGCCCTTTGCAATCCAGCCAGCGAGATTCTAATGAAGAAAGTGAAGATGCACAGGAAAATTCATTTATGAGAAAACTATCCAAGAATGTTCCCCTAACCCTCCTCACCAAAGCATTAAGCTAACTGAAGAAGAATCTGGCAGTTTTTTAACCTCTTATGAGCATCTAGTTTGTGATGGAGGTTTATGGTGTAAGTTTATTGCCAAAGGAAATGTCGGGAAGAGTGAGACTGGCCATCCATGTAATCCAAATACTAGAAGGAAGACCAGAAAAGTGAGAGTACAACAACCTACTATACATGGAAAAGTGCCAATTGCAAAAAGGGGGATTAGCACTCTGAGTCGGTTGGATTCAAGATCAGAGAGAATAGAAGCCTGGAGGTGAAAGAAGCACAATTGTGCCGTGTGGCTCTGTAAGTTGAATGTTGGAAATTGCAAAAGGAAATTGTTTACTGGTTGATTCATCTATGTTTTTCTTTGTATTCTTGGGTTTGCTTAACTTGTCTGATTTCAAGAACAGTTATATGATCACACTCTAATCATGTAATGAAGTCGCATCAGTTGTGTGTTTACTTTTGGTCAAAGTTTATTTCTAAATTACCTTTCTTTATCGTTTGTGTTTAAGGTAAATAAGGTTTTCTATTACTCCATTTGATCCTAAATATAAAACTTCATTTGTAGCATAAATTGTAGTACAAATAAAGTTTTATATTTAGAATAAAGGAGATATATATTCAAGAAGAGAGAATACTATTTTAGTGATTGGAATGCTACACTAATTGCCGTAACGTTCAATTAATAAGATGATTAACTACAAACTAAACTCTGATTTTTATTAAAAGTATATAAAATCTCATAGCTTAAAAGATATTCGCATCTCAACATGATCTTTAAGTTGCACACTTTTAACTGGCCGATAAAAACATGATTTTGATCATGTTGCATCCAAAACTCGATCTTTTTATGTTGAACATGACTCAATAGTAGTCAAGAGTATAATGAATGTGATTAATTGCACATAGATG
>QFDD01004038.1:0-15305 GCA_006871305.1 Vachellia collinsii
AGCGTTAAGAAATTGACAGATGTAATTCCTAGCTCATTAGTAATGATTCCACAATGAGTTTTCATATTTTCTTAGTAACACTTGAATAACATGACAGTGAATTGCCCTTGATAATTTAATTCGATGATATCAACCAATATTTTTTATGGTAGGAGACACCTCCAAAATGCATGTCATTGTCACTGTTACTCCCATAACTTATGTATCAAAATTCCTAAGAACCCCGAAATTTTGGGTGAGAGAACCTTGACCACGTGAAATTGTGTAGAACTTGAACATGTTGACGTTATATGCAGTAAACCTTTTTGCATAATGAACCGGGCCGATTGCAAGACTTGTCAAATTAAGTGGATGAGAGTCATCGTCATTGCGTATTCGAAGTGCAACCAACTTGGGAATTCTCTATGCACCATTTTATCAACCTTAATAGGAAGTTTGTATCCGGATACATAATTGACGTTTAACATAACTTCAAAATTCTTTGTTATGATTAATTAGTCAATGGGTAAACAAACATAATTTAAAGTTATAAAATAATAAGTTATTGCTAATACTCACTGAATGAAAGGATCAACTTGACTGCAGATGATTAAGACATGTCTATGTTCTTGTAGCATTTCGGTAGGAGTGAAGTAGAAGTATTGATATCCTTCAATTGGTTTTCCAATAGGGGGAACAAACTTGTCGATGTTGACAGACCAACATCGGGACAATTATCAACACGAGAATGATGGTTGAAAGATGTCTCGATGCCATTAAAGTACCTTGAAAAGAAGTTGATGACCTCATCCCCTGTATAACTTTTTGCTATTAAACCCTCTAGTTGTGCCTTATTCCTCATATATGGCTTCAACTTCCTTAAGAACCTATAATTATATAACATGAAGACAAAGTAATTAGTGATGTACCGATGTGTTTATAAATAATGTATGTGAATAGTTTTTAACATGAATATCTTTTAATGGGATACATTTAATGATATTGAACTGTGCCACCGAGTTTTACCTCTTGAACAAGGTGGACAGTGAGATGCACCATGACAGTGAAAAACAAAGTAGGGAAGATGATCTCTAAATGACATAGTGTGAGAATGATTTGTTTTTTCAGTTGATCCAACTTGTCAATAACAAAAACCTTTGCACATAACTATCTGAAGAACAAAGAGAGCTCCACCAATATCGTCGACACAACTAGAGCCAATGTATTTTTGAGTGCCAATGGTAGTAACTGTTGCATAAGGACATATGAGTCATGGCTCTTTAATTCAACTACCTATTGAAAATTGTGCCCTAGGGTCAATCATTGTACTTTGAGTATTTTAATTAATGTATTATTAATTTTCACTATCATTATATTTGCATATTTGTTATGATAAACTTTCATTAGATAAATCATAGTGATTATCCTAAATGTCCATCGATAGTCATAAAAGCCATGATGACTTTGGAAGGTGATCGTACTGGATGTATCTCCTTCTGGTTCATTCAAAATATGACTACACCAAATAATATAACATAGGGCACAACCAATTGTTCTTCTAGAGGAACATTTTTATAATAAAACTTAGTCTAAATTGGCTATAAAAAACATGTTGATTTGGGTAAAAGTGGGGTTTTCGTTTTTAAAACAGTAGTGCAATAAAAGAACAATGCAAGAAGTAAAACTTTTTTGGTATTTTGAATTAATAAAGGAATGTTGTGGATTAAAAGTGAAATATGATGAGATAAGCTCTTGATAATGGAAACTTGGCTATTATTGCTCTTAAACTAGTATGGGAATTCGAAACTCTCTAAGTCTTAGATTTAAAACCCAAGCAATCATTTAGGTTCAATGTTCTAATTAGTGAAAACTTGCTTTGATCAAAGTTAATGAACACCTTTTAAAGTATTGTTTAAAACCATTAGGATGCAATTGAATGGATGATGTTAATTCTCTCTATGGGTGCAATTACAACCATGGAAAACGAGTACACAAATTAATTATTAATTATCTCTGACAATCAATCAGTATCCAACATAAAATAGCATTCAATTCAATCACATATTCTAATCAGAAGATTTATCAATCGCTAATCAAGATTTACATAACAATAGAAATTCCAAGATTTAGAAATATCCAAAACATGATTATACATAGAACTAGACTTAGAAAACTCCCCTAGTGTGCCCATAAACTCAAACTTTGTCTTCCATCACCGAGAGGCTAAGGAATTTAGCCTCTCAGAGCTCCAAACTTGCTACAATTGTTCCAAGTTTATTCTGCCATGAGGGAAGCCAAAAAGGGGATGGAAATAAGGAGAAGGTGGTGGAAGTGGTTTAATCGGTTTGGAATTGTTGCAAAAGGGTGGAAAGATGGAGAAGAATGGAAGATGGATGGTTGGAATGAGTAGAGCCTTGAGAGATAAGTGGTTGGGGCTCTCCCCTGCAAATCTATAGAGTGAAGATGTTGGTTTTTATGGTTGCTCCTTCTCATATATGTATTAGGTGAATGACCTAATTCAAAATGCACAGTTTCAATTATTCACATTGAGGTCTCAACCTGAAACAATGAAGTCAAGACCTGGGATAACCGAAATCACGACGTGGGATAGAATGCACAACTCCTAGAAATATATCCAAGTCACAGCCTGAAATAGTGAGGCCGTAACCTGCGAACACAAAACTCCTCCAAAATTGCGTTTTGTTGCTCTTAATGAACTTGTGACTCCTTCAATGCTTTATCTTAGGTCTTTAAATCTCCTTTAAATGCCTGCAAACAAAGGCTAAGAGCTTTGTAAAAATTTAAAAAAAATTTAAGAGTAATGCATTCGCGGTTTGAATGAGATAAAACACCCATTTTTACCCTTAAATCAACAAAATGCAATGCATAAATCAATATAATCAAGAAGGGTATAAATACATAAAAATAAGGTTAAATGTGTTACAAAATACTGAAGAAAATCATGTAAATATTGGGTTATATCAAAAGGTATGGAGATACTTGTCAAAGTCATAGGAACTTGTAAGATTACAAGATGCTAGACTGACCCACTGTAAGAAAACTGCATGGATTAAATCATAAGCTTATCTCACAAACAACTACTTTACCACACCCTTTGACTTGAGAACATCATGGATTCCTACATGAGAGTCACTTAGCTTTGACCTAGTCAAAAGTCACTTTTGATAACATAAGATATATGTGCCCTTGAATTGATATATGTATGCAAGATACATGCGTTAATCTGGAATAAATTCTTGATGTGTTGGATATGAACTCTTGATGGATGTGCTCCGATTCATCGTACATATGATGTATGAGTTTTGGTCTTGGAGGGACTTGGCTGCGGCGAAACTTTGTCTTTGCTGCGGTCATGGTCCAAGAGTAAAGGTGGTAGTCTAGGAGACTTTGTCGTGGTGAAGGTCTATCTTTGTCATGGCAAACCTATCCTAAGAGCCCAATAAAGCGGGACAATCGTGCTTACTTATTCACAAAGGCATATATATAAATGTTATCATCTCTCATGTTATTAGTTTTCATATTGTGTGAGTTACTTTTCAACTTTTTCATTGCAAATATGGTTGGATATGTTGACTTAATATGGTTCTAGATTTTACAAAGGGTATAATTTTAAATACGACCTACGTGTTGTGCCTTCCTCTATACTTTGGGTGTACATTCTCTTTTCATCTAACTCCCCTTGTATGTTTCAATGAGGTTTCTCAATTATCTTCATTTATTTCTTAGAGAGTCTTCTCATGGGCTTGAGAGGATATAAGTTAAGTGAGCCATATTATATCACATTTATTTTATGATTTTTATTATTAGATCATAGTATGCATGTTATTGTTTGTATAATTCGACTAACTCTTTTATCAAAGGTTGCAGGTAGACATCAATATCATTGCTCGGTGCTTTCTTTCTTGGGATGATCATAGACAAAAGAGACATAATGTGGTTCTATGATAATTTGAATTGGATTACAAATTCTCACATGAATTGGGTAGTCGTAATGTCTTACCAGAGGCTGCTTGTGACTAGTATAGTCATTGGCTCACTACCAACTTCATATGGGCCTACAGGATTGCACACAAAATGACTTAACAAGAGCTGAAATGTTCAGATTCATTGAATCAATACTTGGAATGATATATATATATATATATATTTGTGTGTGTATTAAAATTCGTTTTATATATAATATATTTTCGTGTATTACATATATTGATATGTAAATGTATTATATACATGATAAAGATAGAATAAATCTTAAATTTAATTTATGGAGATAAATTAAATATTGACTTAGAAGATAAGATCTTAGATTTAATTTAAAAGGATATATTAAATCTTGATCTATCTTGATATCATATCTTATTTAATTTATGGAGGTAAATTAAATCTTATCATCATTTGACTCCTTATCCAAATTAAATAAATTGGTTAAATTATATATGTTGGATTGGATAGATATAGGTAAAACCGTCTTTATTTAATTTCTCGGACTTAAAGTTTCTAATGTGATTTTGAATTTTGAAATAGATAAAAGATGAATTTTGAAATAGATAAAAGATAGATTTCAAAATTCAAAAGGATAAGCTCTGATGTCTATAAATAGATGGTCAGAGCTCTCCATTATATGTTGGAAATACCATTGTGTGGATACTAGTAGAGGAAGTTGATCGTAGTTGTTGGCTTCTTGAAACCGAGCAAGAGAGGAAAAGAAAATGCTCCAAGAAAGGTACGCTTCTTGACTACACTATTTAAAAGCCTTCAATAGAATCCTAGAAAGGATTGGAAAAAAATTTAGTCTTTTGTTATGCCCTCCAATCCCAACAAATGGTATTAGAGCTAAGCATCTGGTCAGTGTGCTAGTGAGGACGTTGGGCCCCCATGGGGTTGGATGTGAAGTCCAACATCGGTTGGGAAAGGGAACGAAGCACGCCTTATAAGAGTGCGGATACCTTCCTTTCATAAACTCATTTTTTGGGTGGCTATGGTTGCAAATAGGAATAATATCTATAAGGGAGAAGCGTTGGGCTATTACAGTATCTTCCAATAATATTATGATTTAAGTGTATGTTTGCTAATGATGTATAAGTAAAAATCTTGATATTGCATTATGATAAAAGAATAAGTGACTAAAAGTTTTGATACTTAGCTGACTCTCCTTAATGGAAGTCAATAGACAAAATGTAATTTGGTAGTGAGCCAAGAAACCTTCTTCTTGCATTTTGCATAAGACAGAATCATCTCTTTTGGTAACTTGAGTAGCACACACAGTGCTTAGTTGGTTCTCCTAGTCATTTATAAATTGCCTCTTTAGTTGAGCATGAAAGGAAGTATATCATGTTATCAATGATGATATCTAGTCCAAAATAGCCGGAAAACAATATTGATGTATACTTGACACCTTTGATTGAATCCTTGAAGAAGTTTTGGGATAAAGGTGTGGATGTGTTTGATGCGTATGAGTAAGAGTCTTTAAGCTGCGCTTGATGTTAATCACCACGATAAATGACTTTCCCTGCATATGGGAACTTGCCATGATATAGTGTTAAGTAGCATAAAAGTGTCCTATATGTGAAGAAGGCACACACTACCTCTCACTTAATCATGAAAGGAAGATGGTTTACCTTGGTCACAAAAGGTTTCTTTATAACCATCACCCTTATTGTAGATTGAAGAAGGCTTTTACCAATGTATAGTAGTAGGGCTGCACGAAGACCGAGTTGGACAGGGTTCAGCCTCAACTCGATGTCTAGTCTGAAATTACATCGAGCTAGATTTTGTTGCCTGAGGTCTGGTCTGGTCTCGAACAAACCCGATGGTGAAGTGGATGGGTTTGGTCCCCCGGGTTAAGGACTGGTCCACCAGATCATAGTTATTTAAAAAAATTTGAAAAAAATTGAGGGAGGAAGAAGCATACAGACACGCTATGATGGTAGAGACTACCAGATCTATGCAGATCAAAGATGAGGGACTAGGAAGAAGCATAGATCTAACGTGGGAGGAGGAAGGTCAAGAACAATGCTGTGAATAGAGCTGGGGAATAGGGCCAGGCCTAGGGCCTAAACGGGCTGACCCGTTTAGGCCCTATTTCCCAAAATCCCACTTTTCTCCAAGCCCGGCCCGCGAGAGGTCGGGCCGCGGGCCTGCACTGTTCACTTTTTTTTTTTTTTTTTTGAAAAAACACTATTTTTAACACAATACAATTTTCTTACTAAAAAACATATAAAATCATATCTAAATAACTAAATCAAAAATAATAAACACTCTAAAAATCTTAAACTTAAGTTCACAAATCATATAATATAAGCTTCTTTCATCATCAATTATTATCGCTATCTTCAATTTTAAGAATATTTGCATTTGACCAAGATTCACTAGGAATAGGCTCAGAAGGCTTTGCTTTGGCAAGATAAAAAATATGAAGTATTTCATCTGTAACATCATCATCATCATCATTTTAAGTTTTTGCAACAAATAATAAACCAAAATCATAAATTTAAAATATGTTTATTATGTAAAATACATATAAATTATTTAAAAAAAATATAAAAAAAATTATGGCGGGCTTAAAAGGGCCGGCCCTCAGCCCTACAGGGCTGGCCCTTTTAAGCCCTCGGCCCATTAGGGCTGGCCCTTTTAAGCCCGTTTCTTTCTGGAAGCTTAAAATCACAGGCACAGCCCTCCAATTAATCGGGCCGACCCTATGGGCCTGGCCCAAATTCCCGGCTCTAGCTGTGAAATGAAGAGGGAGGGAGGGAGGAGATTGGAAGAGGGAAGGATGATGCTACGGAGTCGATTGCAGAGACAAGAGGAAGGAGTGGTTGAGGTAGCCATGGAGAGAGACCTGTGAAGAAGTGAAATGGTTGAGAGAGTGGCACACAAATGAAGAAGAGAAGCAACGTTGAGGGATTGATGCTTACATTGAGTGATAGGTTCAGTTTCAGTGAGATGTGAAAGGTGTTACAGGTGAAAGGGACAAAAGAAATAAAAAAAAGATAATATATCTAAAAACAAAAAGATTGATAAAAAATATTTATCAAAAAAATTAAGTACCGGGTCATACTAGACTAATTGGTCTAGAGGGTTGGTCCGAGGTCTGATCTAAGCCGGACAATTAACCCGGTCCGGTCAACCCGAACCAATGTTCAAGTTGGTTTTTTTAATTAGCTTCAAACTAGATCGGGTTGGGTTGGACCATAGTAGGTTATATGGACCATCGGGTTTTCTGTACAGCCCTACACAATAGTATGAAGTCAGGGGGAACAAGTCTATCAAACAGTGGAACGAATCAATGTCAACTTTGGTAAGAAGAAGAAGAAGACTACAAGAGACAAGAATATATGGAAAAACAAGTTTATAGAATCTCACACTTCACAACAAGTCCAACAAGATGAAGTTTCATAAATCATATCTATCATCATAGTTCATAGAATCTCTTATATCATTTCATAATTCATATTACAAAATTTACTCACAAACAACATATTAGTATACATAACAAGTGAAAAGTTGTTACGTTTCACCAAATCAATAGAAAATACCACAACAGTTAGCCTCTTGCTCAAGTCACTAAAACACAAATTATTTTATACAATAACCATAACCAAATATTAGTGCATAACTAATAGAGTGGTTAAACAATACAATTATAGGCTCTAAACCCTTAAGAAACCTCAATGCTCACCATAAATCATAATTAATCATTCTAACACATAAATTTTTACCCATTGGGTTAACAACTCATCTAAACCATTTATCAACTCCCAATTACTCCAATCAATTAAAATCCCCTATTTACAACTTAGGGTTCCAACATTAAAATTCTCGTGTGAAATTCAAGTTGAATAAATAAATTAAACCAATTAAACCTCAAATCTAAGTCATATATACATAACTCAAGTATCAAACCTCAATTTAAATTGTTAGAATATCAAGACAATATTACTCTTTTGTGAAAATTTTTAGGGGGAAAAATGAAAAAAGAAGAAAGCATAGTCATGCCCACTTAAAATCATATGTAACTTGATCAACAAAAAAAAAAAATCATGTGACTTAAAGTTTGACAAATGTTCGCTTGGCTATCGTGAGAGTTTGACAACATTATTGACCCTAAAATATAATTTTGGAGGAATTGCATTAAGATTCTACATAAGAAAATTAATATCAGAAATATTTCAAAAGGTTGCTATTGTTAATTATAGCTTTTTCACTTGTCAGGGGTGCTATTTGACTTATTATTAACAACCTATCGAGATTTTTCTGATATTAATTTTCTTACGTAGAACTTTAATGTAATTTCTCCAATAATTTTTTGAATTTGCAGCTCATGCGTGGAAACTTTCAATATAAAATTGGAATTTAATTGTTATTATTTTCATAAATTTTCTAAATAGCATTTTTATCAATATTCCCGGGGCACCTATATTATTCGTACGAGTGAAGTACTGCAATGTACATAATTATTGCAGTGAAATAGACAACTCTAAGCATGATGTGATCGTGAATTAAATCTCCACATGAAATGGAAGTATTATTCATCTTTTTAATACGAGAGGTCTCACTCATCATAAATGGACATCTTAGACCAGTTGTGTTATTGTTATTACACCATTTAAATCACGACTATGGTTTGTTTATTTCTTTTCATATCTCCTTATTTTATTTTTTCCACGTGAAGGGTTGGAAAATGCAACTAAACAAGTTTTAATTTATAAAATCGGATGAATGGCAACTTTGATTGCGGCTAATTATATTATATAGTTGTATAAATTAAATAATAATAGTTAATTAAATATTATTCACCCGGTTTTGTTATTGTGTAAGGATAGAAAAAAGTAGGATGAATCTTTTTTAAACTTGGGGATCGAAATGCGTAATACAAATTATTTATGCAGAAAATTTTTAAATGTTACAGTGTCCATTTCTGTTAGTGTTCTCAGATATCTTTGTGTGAAACCTGTGGGCAGGACATTGAAGTGACAAATGGCCTAACAGGGACCATTTAATGGATTCCAATTATTTAGAAACAAATAATTGAGACGAATGCTGTCGGATCAATCATAGTAAGGAACTATTCACTCTTATCCCTTTAATGAAGACGAAAAACTAATTCTTAAGATAAAAAAAAACAAAGTTAAAATTGATTGGATTAATAAATATTTGGAAAATACATTTTTTTCATTGATAAATTTATTAACCGGTTATTGGCTTTTAATAATTGATCTCATTGATAAATTCTCTGTTTTAATGAGTATAAAAAATTTAATAAATACTTTGGAAAGGGGGTTGTTGTTTCTTATAAAGAAAACTAAAAAAAGTCCTAATTTTTTTTATAAAAGTGACTAGAAGAAATATTAGATGGATTACTGAAGAAGTTCACGGAACTATAGATAAGGCCCGTTTGAAAAACCGTTAGGAGAATGATTTTTGGTTAGAATACATTTTGAAAAATAACTTTTGTAAAATGAAAATTTGTTCTAATAAACATTGTAAAAGTGACTTTTAGTAAAAAGTAAAAAGAAAAAATGAATTTCATTAAATAATATATATACATATAAATTTTTTATTTGATATTTTGATAAAATTGGGGGATGATAAAAAGTAGTTATAATGTCTTAAATCCCGACTTAAAATATATAAGTCATAACTTTAAATTTTCACATCTAGGTTGCGACTTAGAGTATCTCAAGTTATGACTTGTAATGTTATGATTAAGAATTGGAATGCATTCTGGGGGTCAATTAATACATTTTGGCCCCTAGAATGCATTTTCTCGAATTGAATTGTTAAACACTCATAGAAGCCCCAAAATGCATTTCTTCCCTAGGAATACATTCCTGACCGGAAAAATAAGTTGCCAAAGACAATGTATATATATTTTTGTTGACAATTTATGACATTATTAAACTAATTCAGATTTAAATATTGATGGATTTCAAATTAAAATTAAAATAGTTCTTTTATGTATATATTGCGCTTATAATGCTTCAGTTCAAGATGTTGTTGCTTCACTCAATTATTTTCTTGGATAGTAAATTATGCAAAATAAATATTTACAAGAGAATCTAAATGCTATCCTTAATTCTTAATATAAGAATTATATAGTTAATTTATAAATATAAAAAATATGCATGCCTTTCTCAAAAATATTCTCAAATTAAAATTACTCTATATGAAAATTTTCTTACCATCTACTATCAATAGAGATTCTTTTTTAGAAGAAGTTATAAATAATGATAATGTAGATTAAAATCTGACAGTTAATATCAAATCAAACTCATCCTCTAACTTTTAATCTAGGACAGCTACATAGAGGCAGGATAGGCTGCAGAAAGGTCGATAAAATAATTGGGAGAGAGAGAGAGAGAGGTTCGTATAATTCATAGGGCAAATTGGCAATGGACGAAACAGAAGAGAGAGGAAAAGAGGAATGTCTACCCACACGCACACATGCAGCTTTTTCGCTTTTTTTAATTTAATTTAATTTCTTTCTTTCTTCAACTCCCCCCCCTCCTTTTCTGATAAATTAAAATCAAAGCTGTGATGTACAGTAATGCCACATCCAGTTTGCACGAGGGCCTCCATTTTGTTCTCTTGTGCTTTTCCTTCTGCCACAAAATTAAATTATCACTACCTTTTCCTTCCCATATATATATAATTTCCCCCCAACAATAATTGCAGTCTCGTGTAACTTTCTCTCTCTAAAATTATATATTCCTTCCCATATATTCCTCACTATGCCCTATATATACTATTTGCCTTCACATGTCTCTACTTCAGTGGCCCTTTGTCGAACATGGAATTGGGTCAATATTGTTAACTAGAAAGTAATTATAAGAGTCGACATGTGTGTGTATATATCGCTTTAAAATATTCGTTTTCATTTCTCTCTTCAATATATTTTGTTGTGTTTGACGCTGAATATGAAGAATTTATAGGAGGAGGTAGAGGACAGGAACACAGGACTGGTATAGGCCAATATCAGAATGATATGAACAGCATAGTAGTATAGGTTAGAGCTTAATTGTTTGTCTTGTAATGTTGTGTTTTTCTTTGGTGAGCTCTGTGTGTGTGTTAGGTTGTAATAGTATGTTTTTATTGGGTGTTTTAATTTGGCTTCGTTTACTGGAGTTCGTACCTGTTTTTCTGATATTAATGAAATTGATATTTCTGCTAAAAAAATATTTTGTTGTGTTGTTGCTACAGAGAAAAATCTGGATATATATGCTTTTTTTTACATCAGGATATATATGCATTTGACTCTGAAGCCTATAACATATCATAGGGTAATAGCTAGCTAGCTAGCTAGCTAGCATGCATGCATATATACCTATATACCTATAAGCATTTTATGTCTAGCTATAGATATCTCTCTTTTGAAAACCTGAGATTTGTCCTTGTTGTTTATTCACTTCTCTCGTGGGGTTGTCTTGTAGCTCAAAACTGAGATCACATCTTGTACACCTTTAAAATGATTTATTTTTGAGGAGCTAATAATAAAAACAAACACACACACACACACAGATATATATATATATATATATATTTATATGTATGTATATGCTTGGTAGCCATTTTGATCACGGCTCTGGTTTTTTGGCTGATTCTGTATATACGTTGAGTGATATGCTTGTCTTGTCAGTTCAAAGCACAACTTGATAATAGTAGTCCGATCAAGTGAAAGAGATTTGATACTTTTTTTTTAATAAAAAAAGGTTTCAGGCATACTGTGGATCCTACTATATGGTTGAATTGCCCGCACGAAACCGGAACACAATTCAGACTCCGATTCAGCCACATGGCAATGGCACCATATGAATAAGATAAGGGGGAGAGATCTCAGGGGCCTCAGGAGCCCTTCTTCTTTTTAATCAATTTTGTGCTTCAAGAAACAAAATTAGCATCTTGTATTTATCTTGTAAGATGTAAAATTAAAATTAATTCTTTATCGTTGATCTAAATGAGTAGAGTTCTTATAGGAGAGAAATAGTGTATTCTGAGAGTTACTGTTGGAATTCCTCAGTAACTCCCACAATCTCCTCATATCTCATATCATGTTTGATAGTTAATTACTTGAATTTGATTTTTTAAATAGTGAAGAGAAACTGACCTCACCTCATGGAGCTTAGATTTCTCATTATTCTCATTTAATGAAATGGGCTTCTAACCAATTCATAAAAAATGAACAATAAATATAACCTAACACCGTTTAATAAGGTCGTGATTGGTATGGGAAAACCATATTATGCATGGGAGAGTGACCTATCTTTTATTAGATACCAAATAATACTCTTGAATTTTGATTAACGGTCATTAATTCTGAATATTAGATAATTGTAAAAGAAAACATTCGATCTTTCGCTTTACTTAGCTTAGGTGTGCTATAATCATCAACTTTTGTTTGTATTGTTGTTGTTGATATGACCAGATCGTTCATGAACCATCTCATTCAGCTTTTATCAACTACATATCTAAGTTTCTATCTCTATGCTGTCAGTACAGCTCGATAATTTTGCGCTTATATATTATTATTTATTTTTGAACAAAACACCAATTTGTTCAATTATGCAAAAGGCTCATCAATCAAATGCTATCTAATTTGTTTACTATGTGGAACAATAAAATAAAATAATTTATTTCCCCAAAGAAAATAACAGCGCATTTCATTTCAGCGTAACCCAAAAAACAAAGAACGATTTCACCGGGAAAAAAAAAAAAAAGGAACGAAACGGTGAGTTTCGGTTGTTTTGAGGGTGGGCGTACGAGTACGAGTGGTTTAAGATATCAAACGCACCGTTTCGTGAGGATTTGCACTTTTGCATGGTTAACCTTCAAAGCGTGTCTTTCAACTAGCCATTGGATAACGTGAACGGCCCAGATGAAATTCCAAGAGACATGCCCTAAGACCGGAGGATCACTACGCCATATATAGGCTTCCAAAAACTAAGCTTAAGGCCCAATCCTTTCATGAGTCGCACGTAACAAACCCAATGTATGAAATGGTTATGCCTTTACGGATTTTTATTCTCATGAAATTGTAGAACCCTATTTTACTTCTGATACTTAATATAAGAGTTAATTAATTTTTTTAAAAAAATTAAAAAAATAAATAAATTATCTAATTATAATATATATTCTAAAATATTTCCATATATAATTATATTATATACCAGTTTATAAGTCATGTAAAATTAATTTTAAAAAAAAATAAAACATATATCGGTTAATTAACTTTCTTAATATATCCAAAAAATATCAACTAGCTTTTATGTTAAACGCAGGAGGTAGTAGTTAACTAGAATAGTTTGCGTGAAATTTAATGTCTAGGTTATTATAAATAAACTTGTTTTTGGTATAAGCCAATATGATAATTTTGTTAGTAGATTATGTACAAGTACGTACTACAAGTATTTTTTTTTTTTTTGCAGTTGCTACTACGAGACATCGCATGATTCGAACATGTCTCAAAAGTTGGGTCTTATTCATTTTAATTATTTTAGTGCAAAAATAATAATAAATGGAAATAAATGGTAAGCCAATATTTTTTTTTTGGGCAAGGTAAGCCAATATTATTAATGGTAGCTTGACCTAAATCATGTTCATTACTCTATATGCACTTCGTGGTTCCCACATATCACATAACATGTTTATTTAAGATTGCAGCATGCTCCCCCTTGATAAGAATCCGAGGATTTCCTTTAAAATATTTTTAAAAAACAATGTTTTTTAGCATTAGAGCATTAACTTTAATAATATAATAACTAAGAAATTTGAACCAAGCAAATTAAAGTCCAAGGTACTTACAATTGTCTTGAACATCATGCGAATAAGCCTAACAGCTTTATTAATTTTTTTTAAAAAACAACCGTTTCAAGATCATGATCAAATTAAAGGATGGGTCTATTATGAGCTTCAAACGTTAATTTATTGCTTGTATAAAGACTTAATAAATTAAACTTGTAAATCATTTTTAGTTTATTTATAATGATAATCATATAACTACTCATCACCAAGAAACCAATGCTTGAAGCCAACGCATTGCAAAAAAAGATTCTTGACTTTTTATGGTCGAGTGTGGCTCCACACTTCACAAGGTCAAGCAACCCACCCCATGTGTTATAGGTCCCCATTTCATTTCATTTGATACTTTGGGGATGTGTGTAGAGTGCGTTCATTTGTCTTGGCTCGGTACACTTGTTAAGCATGCAATCCATATCTCACAAGAACAACAACAATAGTAGGAACAAAACCTTATCTCAATAAGTGAAGTCAACTATATAAATTGTGTAATATCATTGTTATCTGTCAACAATAAAAGCTTTGGAAAGATTGTATAATGAGTATAAGTTCTTGAGAGAAACACACCTAAAAACCAAGTTGTTGAATCCACACTATGACACTTCAGTCAACAATCTTACTGGTAAACCCTTTTTGTATGTAGCCCTCTCTAATTGTTCATCTCTCATAATTGAAAACAACATTGAAACCAGCTTAAAGCTCTTAGTAACCATAATAGGGAGAAGTAGGGATCTTAGATCCATTTATAAATGTGAGAAGTCCTAATTCTAAAGTCCTTTTTCAAAGGGGTGACATATCTAAATACTTCTAAGGTCCTTCACATAGACATCCCCCACAAAATTTATGTGAAAAAGTCAAAAATGGACAAGAAAAGCATATTTTATAGTAGTGCTTCAAAAGCTGGTTGTTGAAGTTGAAGAATCCAATTTTTATATGCCCCTTTTTCTAGGAAACCCATCAATGTGCTGCTCATTACATATTGTTAACCAAAAAATCACACTCAATAACTTAATTGACTATTCTCTTTGTTCTCTTTAATAGAGAATGGAGATCGATCATATATTATTTTGATAAGCTTTAGGGGACCATGCCCTTTACCTAAACTTCTGAGAAGAAAGGGGAATACTTTCTTTCTACTATATTATTTTCTTCGGCATATAAGCCCACATTAGGTAACCCCATGTTAGAGAGAGTACCAAAACCCCATGTGAAGCTGTGATATTGCTTGATGGGCATAATTATGAGGAGGAAGATATGTGAAGAGAAGCATTTGTGGGGCTACCTTTTGGATCTCAGTGCCTACTATGCATGTTACCCCCTCGTGGGAATATCAAAGTCGTCCTAATTGGTACGAAAACAAAAAACCCCCCATTGACAAGTACTTGACACTTTAATTTTCTTATATATTTTTGTGAGGCCATAATTTTCCAATTGTTTTTTTTATTGGCAGCTTTCCTTTAATTTGCTAGCTAGCTGCTACTTGTACCACCATATTCTCTTATCAACAACATCCCACA
>QFDD01004039.1:0-17408 GCA_006871305.1 Vachellia collinsii
ATGGAGAAGGGATTGAGGAGAGAGAACGAGAGTGGAAATAAAGGAGGAGAGGGTGTCGGAGACTGAGCAAGGAGGGAGAACATTTATCAATGGCACAATATTTGAGCAAGTTGAAGTGAGAGTGAGAAGGCAAAAAGAAGATTAAGGGCCACACTATAATTTTCAAGGTAGGAAAATCGAATCCCACCAATATGCGTGAAAACCCATTTTCCTTTAAACACGAGACAATCTTGCATCACCGGAATTCTCTCTCTTAAAAAATTACTGCCGCCTAACAGTATAAGTGAAGGAATTTTCCTTTCCATAAGTGATTTTTCAGCAACCAAACCGGCCCTAAGGGATTTGCATGAGCCAAGAGAAATGCACAAATGCGACATAACACTGACAAGGCACACGATTGCAAAAGCACATGTATATTACTTAATCAAGAGAGGACAATGTACTTGTTTATAAAGTTACTTTTATTCATGGTTTACAAAATAAATATGTAAAATAAATTCGGTTCAATTTATATATGTTAAACAGAATGTTCGATACAATTATTTTGACACATATAAGAAAAGTCAAAGACAAACAATGCAAATGTATGACCATTAGACATGTATAGTTGAAATATTTTCAAAATGGAGTGATGTGATTTTTCAAATGAAGAGATGTAATACCCTTATAAAATAATCATTTGTTTAAAGGATTATGTAAGGGGTTATAATTCTAAAATTATGTATCTCTACATATTACAAAGATGTAATTCTTTATGAAAAAGTCATTATGGTTGTGACTTTTAATTAAAGATATATTACTTCAAAATGTATAACTTCAAGATATCTCTCCGCACTCTATAAATATCATTTCCATCATTCCATTTAAACACAATTTTTAACACAACAAGATCAAACGCATTGACTTTTTTTTTAGTGCATACATAAAAAAAAATCAAATTATCATTTTGTAAAAGTATTTGTTATTTTGGCTTGAGTATTGGTAGTGCAATATATACTCAATCATCTCGATTGTATATTGCATGAAATTCACCGGTTAACCTAACTTGCACAATGTAATATAAGAATAGGTGGGATAAATTAAGCCTAAAAAAATATTATTTATGTCTTGAAAATATTGTACACAGTTTGATTCTTCGTATATTCTTTTTATACTTTTTAGAGGGTTATTTCCTGCAAGCCACGTAAGGCACAAAATCATGCCACAAGATTCATCGTTCACTTGTTTTTTTTTTGATGTTTTTTTTTCAATAATTCACTCGCAGAACTAAAAGGCGTGAGAATCCAACTCTTATCCACCCCGTTGGGCTTAGCCTTAGACCACTCTTCGTAGTCCTTGCTTCACTTCTAAGAAATTTCATCACCCATCCATTCAGTCAATAAGTAAAGAATCTCTTCATCTCTCCATGTCATCAAATATAATTTCTTCTCATTTTTTAAAAATTAAATTTTGCTTTTTACATCAATGCCAAAAGCCAGCACTGATTGGTGGTCACTTTACCCAATCAATGGTTCGCCACCACCAAGCCCCACTCAAATGAGAAGACTGACTGAACTAAGAAGTCAGGAGAGGCCTGTATCAGAGAGATGAACGGAAAATGAAGGTAAATTCTCATTTATTGTATAAAATAAAAAATTCCGTATATTGTAGGAAACGAAGAGAATTCAACAAGGGCAAATCCGTCAAAACAACCAGGCGCAGTCGGTCCGAGCTCCCCCTTATAGACCCCAAAAAATAGCCAGAGACAAAACCAACACAAATTCGCTCGGTCTTCTCCCCCCTCGCTCTAACCCCCCCCCCTTCCGGTTCTAACCCCCTCACCATCGCTACAGCACGAACTTGTATAGTTATCTGTATATTATTGTAATCGGGGGGTCGATCGTCATCGAGATCCATTCGCAGTAGTGCGAGAAGTGAGAAAATGGGCGGAGGTGGAGCGACGCCGTACGCGGAGGCACAGTACTCGTCGGCGAAGATTTCGGTGTGGTGGGACATCGAGAACTGCCATGTCCCCAAGGGCTGCGATCCGCACGCCATCGCCCAGAATATCAGCTCGGCGCTGGTTCAGATGAATTATTGTGGGCCCGTTTCCATCTCCGCCTACGGCGATACTACTCGCATCACGGCTTCAGTACAGCACGCTCTCTCCAGTACCGGAATCTCCCTTAACCACGTCCCGGCTGGTAAATCTTTGATGCTTATGCTCATGATACTACTAGATTGCGCCCCCTTTACTTATATTTTGTTTACTATGTTGCATCTGCTTTTTTCAAACGACGAATGGTGCATCTATGATATGCCTTATATTGCTTGGGGGGTTTTACTCAGGCTGGAATCGTATTCGTTTAATTGCTGTCCATTTTTCTGCTGGAGGATCAAATTGACACGGATCCTTGTCCCCTTGGATCAATCAGGACTTGTGCGTGCGCGTGTTAATTTTGACCACTTCTGGTTGGAGTCTTTATGCGTTGTCTCAATGAATCTGGATGATTTTATAGCATACACTCATGTTCATACATGGATAAATTTGAGATGGACCCAGTAGGAACTTCGTCACAGAAAACCCAGAAATTACCAATAGCGAAGAACTAAATAAGACATAAAGATGCAATTTTGGAACATGGAACACAATGAACACTCTGAGTAGAACAAAGAAGTGCTTTGAAATTTGAATATTTAATGCTTAGCTCATCTCCATGGGTCTGTAAAGCTGTAAGTAATTACTGGATGTATTTTCTCTCCCCGGTCTTTTTTAATTAGAAATTCCGTTATATTGAAGATAACCTGGCATCTCTAATTTCTGAGTTTTCTGATTTTGCTTGTCTGACATTTCCATTTGTGGTCATAGGTGTTAAAGATGCTAGCGACAAAAAGATTCTTGTCGACATGCTGTTTTGGGCGGTGGATAATCCTGCACCTGCTAATTATCTATTAATTTCCGGTGATCGAGACTTCTCTAACGCACTTCATCAATTGCGGATGAGGAGATATAATATCCTTCTTGCTCAGCCTCAGAAAGCATCTGCACCCTTAGTTGCAGCTGCCAAGAGTGTATGGCTTTGGACTAGTCTCTTAGCTGGAGGACCTCCTCTAACAAATGGTGAATCACAACAATTTGGTAATAATAGCAACTTATCGAGTTCTGACACCTTACAAATCCCTGTCTCTAGTTCTGTTCAGACAAAGCAACAAAGGGATTCCTTTGCTGAAGTTCATGTAGGAAAACATAATCATAATCATAAATTTCCAAATGCTGGAAGGGGATTAGATTCTAGATACCAGGGTAAAACAACTTGGAGAAGCCCTAGTCAACCAAATGGACCCAGACCATTGAACCATCCGGTTGGACTTAAAGAAAATCATAGCAGTATAAATTCTTACCGAGCTGGCAACCCAAATGTTCCCCCAAATGGATCTGCTCCTAATTTTGGGCATGGCAGTCCAGGTCAGTTATGGAGCAGTAGCAGCAATCTACCAGGCAATAGCCAAACGCCCTATACACAACCATTAAGACCCAACAGTTATCCAATGCAACCTGCTTTTGCACCAAACAGTCAATATCCGACCAATACCCATTCTTTCACAACTTCAGTAGTGCCTCCTAGAACCGGTGGACCAAACTTCACCGCAGGACCACTTACAAATGTGCCAGATATAGGTAATCTGAACATATCTGGATTGCCGAAACAGAATCTTATCAATAATGCTCCACATCCTGTAAGGTCAGTTGAACAAAATGGACATACAGCACCGAACAATCAACAATTATACCGTGCTCACTCTTATGGTCCAGAACATCCACCTACATCTATGGCAGCAATGGGTAATAATAACCCCGCTGGTAATGGCATGTGGGGATCGTCAGGATGTCCTAAACCTTCTGAATATGTACAAGGGCTTATAGGGGTTGTTTTGCTTGCCTTGAACACTTTAAAAAATGAAAAGATAATGCCAACGGAGGCAAATATAACTGATTGCATCCGCTATGGAGATCCTAAACACCACAACACTGATGTTAAGAAGGCTTTGGATAGTGCTATTGAACAACAGATGGTGGTCAAACAGAATTTAGGTGCTTTGCAGTTGTATATTGGTAAGAACGATAAACTTTGGAAGTGTGTAAATCCTTTAGGTGGTAATCCCAATCAACACTCAAAAGAAACTTGGGATGAAATCCAAAAATTTTTAACCACTCCTTCTGGAAGACTTGCATTAATGGGTACTCAATGCAGGTAAGGATCTTCTACTTCGTTTTGTTTTCACTTCCTAAAAGTTTTCAGACCTCTTATTAGATTCTCATGTCTTTACTGTAGATATGAAGCAGGTACTGTGATAAAGAATATGTGCTTAAAAGATACTGCTTTGGGAGACGTTCTTCAGATTTTGAACATGGTGATTGCTCATAAAAAGTGGATCATGCATCGTCAGTCAGGATGGCAACCACTTACCATTACTCTACCTCAGGCGAACTCTGATTTAGGTGTCATAGCCTAAATAAATGCATATAAAACTGGTACTGGTAATGAAAAAGTTCCTGAAGAAAACCTAGCTACCGAATCATTATAACCCATTGGGCTAGTCGTTCAAATAAATCTTTTAAATTTTCAGCGAATTAAAAGGTAGGTAGTAATAGTGAACTGTAGTATGGTATCGGCATTTTGTGTGCTAAATCTACTTTTACAACTGAAGCCCTTCAATTCAGTTTGAGTCAGAAACAAAAGCAGTGCTTGGGCATAGTTGCAAGATGCTCAATACCAGAGTTGTTTGCAGTCATTGAAGTTGCAAAGTTTCTGGTTATCACCATGGGGCTGCTATACATCATAGTGATCTATCTTGGAATTTGCATTTGCTTCTTGTTTCGAGCTACTCACTCTGTCGCCTACTAATTTATGAATTGCTCGGAGATTGATCTATAAGGACTGAGCTCCTTGATTATTTTGATTGAAACCTCCTCAAGTGTCAGGGATGTGGCTGGATATCGTGTTGCTGTAAGGAAGCGTTATAAAACTTCAAGCAAGTTGTATTATAATCAGCTATGTTGTTTATGGATTGCCTGAGCAGTGGTCTGTCAAGTCAGAATGTTCAAAGATCATGTGGAATGCGTGTCCAGAAGCTGCAGCAACTTTTGCTCACTGATGGTTATATCCTTCAAATATAATTTAGTTGTGGACAGAAAACACCAATTGCACCAGATTGAAGAATCCGACACTGGTTAATTTTTTGAAGTTCATGATTTACTACTATTCTCTAATACAAGGTAAGTTTCTGGCGGAAGTTGACTATGAACAGAATCATGATATGAAGTTTCTAGACTTGATTCCCAGAAGGTAGTCTCTAGATGTGGTTTAGAAAGGGTGAAACGAAATGGTATTGTATCTCCTGTAGCTGACTTCTGACGCTGGCTAAATGAACGTGATCACATTTGATTATACGGCTTATGTTTTTGGAATGTCCCGCTCACCAGGTATTCGGTCATTCAGTCAGAATTAGTTCTGTAGTTCTTGCTTTGTGGGCTCCTGTAGGATTAGCTGTCTGTATAATCCACTTGGGAAACGGCTGTTTCCCCTTGGTAATCCCTATGTATTTGCATTGTATTGAATGAGATCTGTTCTATTTTATGCCTAGTTTTCGAAAATTGGTTGCTGCCTTGCTTTGTTTATTATCTCCCTGCGGGATCACTAGTCATCATACGCCCTGGATTTGAAACCCGTGCACCTGGAAATGGCCATTAAAACTCTTGCAAATCCATTATCCGTTGCAGGGAACATATTGTTGACTCTTTCTGATCACACTGCCTATGCCCATGGCCGTGGGGCTGCGCATCTCCTCAAAATTTAGGATAACTGATCCCCTCTTTCTCAATTGTATGATTTCCCATGCGATTGATGGCCTTTCTGGTCCTGAAGTTTTGGATTTATATTTGTGTGCTGCGGAGGACGAAGAGTAGGGTCTAGGGATCGCGGATCAATAGATTCGACTCCCTGATTCTATCAATACCATCCATACATGCTATACATTGTCAATTTAGTTTGTCTGCTAGCATTGGAACGACAGTGGCGGGGTATCCTACCCACGTACTTGCCGAATGGCCGTCTCCTTGAGTCTGAATAATTGTCCATGGGGCCCAATTTTGAGATGAAGAAAGCCTGAGAATTTCGGGATGACGATTATTGTGATAAACATGAATCCAAAAGCGATAGCATGTCCAACACAGTTAATTCCTTTTTGCTAAATAAAATTAAATATTCTGTACTTTTCACATGTTCTCTTATCGTTTTCTCAATTATCTGTAGTTTTAATTTTATTTTTTATTGTGTTCATCTGTTGATTAAGAGTTCAATGACTAAAAATTCAAAGCCCTTCTTATGTACGTCAACATTGGAGAACTCGAGAGAGCTTGGCTTGTGATCCAATACTGTTGGTATTATATTTATAGCAGATATAGGACGATGCACGAGCATCAGTCTCGCCGAGAACTATAATAGATTGGTTTATGGAAGTGGTGTTGTAGATCCCAAAGGATGGCGTAAATGGAGTAATGACTGAGGAATTGAAACAGCAGCTGGCCCTGGGAGATTATGATAACCGAGAACATGATATTGAATGCCTCAGCAATCACATGTACGCACTCAGAGAGCTCCAATGTTTCCAGATATGGCGATTGGCATGCCTTTAAGATCAAAACATGCCGTAGATAGCTAAAAGAAGCCAAGAGGCAAGTGAGCACACACCCATGGAGTATGTTTGGACGTCTAGTTGAAACTATGATTTTAAAAAGGATATGTAAATATACTTTAAAAATGTAAAATAATTTTTAACTCTCAAAATCATAGTTTTGTGTGAGTTATACAAACATATTCAAATTCTCCAAAATAGCTTTTAACCCTCAAAATTATGGTTTTGACGGTGGAAATCATGATTTTCTAAAAAGTTATTCTTTTCAGCTTTTTTAGAAGTTATCCTCTAAAGTTTATTTTCTAAAATAACTTTTACATAAATCGAAACAAATTATTCTCCAAAAGTAAATCCCAACATCCCCTGAAACTAACATTGATGGGAACATTCAAAATATTCAAACTTGTTCAACTTCACCAGCAAGCTCCCATATTTCTATAGTGTGCAACGCATGGCTGTTTAAATGTCAAATTTGCTTAGCCCTAAGTCATCAATCTTGCCAATGGGGAGAAGAAATTGATAAGAACAATGAAGAACTGTTTGCCATAGTCTTTGTTGTTTACGGTTTTCAGATAACCAAAACACATCATAAAAAATGTAGGGCCTGTACCTCAAACCTCCCACCTTCTTAATCCTGTCCATAAAGTACAGAGGGGAGACAATGGGGAAGATAAGATGGATTGGTGCAAACATTAATTACTGCCGAGAAATTGGAATCCAACATAAGTACATAATCCTCACCAAAATAACTATGTGCATGGACTAAATGTTCAAGAATGAAAAGATGTCAAACAAAGCTAACGAGGAGGTGCATCTTTTCTTATCTTTGATTAGTTTGAATTCCTTCCTCAGCCAACAAAAGTTCACCCGGAACTAACATCAACCATTGTGCCATGGATACTATCTAAAGGTTCATTACCCCCTCATTTGCCATATATTGAATCCTTTACAACCAGTAAAATCATCTTTTTCTCCGTTAGACTTCTGTCCGGTATCAGTAACCTTCAGATTCTTATGTCTATCCCTCGCTCCCCAGTTCCCAGACCCACAAACATGCGCGGAACCCTCGACACGCCGAACCTTGAGAACTACGGCGAATTGCTGCAATGCCTCTTTAGCTCTCTTGCGAGCCAAGGCAGCCTCCCTAACGGTCCTATCGGCTTTGGCACTGGCCACCGTCACAGCCTTGTTCATGGACGCAGATGCGATCTTTGCAGCACAGAGAAGCACCAGGGCATGCTTTTCATCAAGGATGGACCGGGTTTTAGTTAAGGTAGAGTTGGGTTTGTCAAGGTCGAAGAAGAAGAAGTCAGGAGTGGAACAGGGAGGACAGAGGAAAGAAGAATGAGGAGGAGAAGGAGAAGGGAGGCACTGAATGTGAGTGAGGGAGGAGCATTTTATACAGGAGAGGAAGCGATGGGCAGAGGCAGAGGAGGTAGAAGACAAAGGATGATAAAAAAATTCGAAGCAAGAGGGGCAGAAGGAAGAAGGATGAAGGCGGAGGACGCAAGAGGTGCAGAGGCGGCGATCGATACCACGAAGCTGAACGTGGTGGAGAAGCCAACGGTTTTTGAAGCCACAGTTGCTGCATTCAGCCTTCACGCTGATGGCAGAGCCGGCATTAGGCGTCGTGGTCGGAGAGGGTTTCGACGGTGGAAAATTCATAGGGTTTGCAGTATTGAAAGCTCGAGAAATAGATAAATAAAGAAGCTTCGAAGGAGAATCCACACAATGCGAGTCCTAGGGTTTGCAGCAAAGCCAAAACACGAAGCAGAAGCAAGGGAGCGTGGAGCGTATGGCTGAACGCCGAAGCCCGTACAGTATCACGTCTTTTTCAGATGCTTGTAGCAAGTCTGTCCATCTGTGATAGAAACATAGATGTTTCCTAATTCTACATGGTTTATCAAGTAGTAACAGTAATAAGAATGTGTACAGCCAACGGACTTACAACAATATATTCATTAATTTAAAATAAAATTCATTTCATATATTTATTTTAAAAAATTGTAAATTACATTAAATAAATAAATTCAATGACTAATTTAAATAAACACTACGAAAGCTCCAACAAAAAAAAAATCGACATGTTGTTTCAATTGGTTTATTTAAAGTAATTAAACTGTAAAAATAAATATATGAATGAATTGTCTCAACATATTGAAGTGTTTTTTAAAAGTTCCCAGACAGTCAATTCGAAAAATAAAACTTAAATTGCTCTTTTGGGGTGTAACATTGGAATCTCCCTGATGCACACCTTTCTTATATAGGTCGAACCCTGAAATCATCTACATGCCTAGGTCATAGGGAACATTGTAAGCAAATTTTGCCTCCGTTTTCATCTTGCTTCCCTTGATGTTCAACAATAGGGAACGCTATAATTCTAATTTGGCAAAGATATTCATCATAATATACTACTGGAAAATAATCAACTTAAAATAGCACCTATAACAGATGAAAGAATTATAATTTCTAAGAAACCACCATTACATAATTACAATTTTATGCATTTGACTTAATGACAGACCATAACTTATTATCACCAAAAAGAAGAAGAAAAAGAAAATCGTAGTTCTATAGGGATTTTCTTTCCAGTCCAATTGATAAAACTGTTCGGTGTTTTGTACAGATCCTATTTCCCCCATTTGCCGCTGAAATTCTGTCAATAGAAACCATAGCTAGAATACATTAGATAAGGGTCATCCAAATATTGCTCTTGGACAATGGCAAGAAATAAGTCCGCCCCTGCAGACTCAACAATAAAATCAAGCTCGAGCAAGCTTCATTGTTCTGCATACCCTGAAAAGAAAATAATAATGGAGAAAGGAGTATTTAGTGTTTTAGGAAACACAAAACCCATCATCTATCAATCAAGGTGTATCAATGCAGTCACTCACTTTGTCTAGTACCCTACAATGGCTCCTTGCAGGTGGACTTGTTATGCCCAAGTCCCCTGCATCGGCTGCACTGGAGTTGACGCTTGACTATGCCATGTGATCCATATCGTTTTGTCATCGGTCGACCCGGTGGTCGTCGAGTGGGAGGAGGGGTTACAGTTATCGTAAGTTCAGATCCTCTAGGGGCTAGAAAATCCACAGCCGGAATAGGATGTAAAGACTCTGAATAAGTTAATCTGTAGCTTTCATTTGTGAAGTATCTGGAGCAATAATCATAAACACTCCGGCCAATGCCAGTTATGATAGCAATGGCATGGCAGCATGGTATACCAGTCAGCTGCCAGCCTTTGCAACTACAATCCCACCTATCAATATCAACCACCTCAACAGACTCACCACGAACTTCGCATGTGCTACCGGTTGACAACAAAACTTGAAGTGAATGAGCTTGCTTATTTTCATTTTCGAGCTTTTCCTCCTTGGAAGGAGTTAGCCTAGTCAACCACTGGGCAGAAGCCGCCCTTCTAGCAACAAACAACTCCATAATCTTACCCCTTATCACTTCGACCATCTGTGTTATTGGCAAATCATCTGCATCTGATACCCAGCTATAAAATAGTTCCCCAAAGTTTGATGTCATGTGATTATACCTGGCACCCTGAAAATATGAATTTGCCCAGTGTTGAGGTTCACTCTGTATAATCCAATTATAAGCTTCTATTGAAATACTTTTGATGCTCTCAATACAGCTTTGGAAGCCCTCTGGTTTGGTTGCACAAGCAGCAGTGTATAAATCCTCAATCATGAGCCTCTTTACCTCATGAGAAAATTGCCCTTTCAAATCTCTAAAGAGTTGCTCAGTCAAATACCGTAGGCAATATCCATGAAATGAACCGGGAAACACCACGGCAATTGAACTTTTCAGCCCTTTCTCTCTATCTGCCACTAGTGTTATGGGACAGGACGTTGACAGCACAGATTTGAGTTGAAGCAAGAACCAATGCCAGTTATCATCGGATTCAGCATCAACAATAGCAAAAGCAAGAGGAAATACATCATCATTTGCATCTGCAGTAGTTCCAACCAATAACGTTCCTTGGTATTTTGACTTCAAAGAAATGTTGTCGAGGAAAATTAATGGCCGGCAACCTTGCTGGAAGCCATACAATGAAGCGTGAAATGATACAAACAGACGATGGAAGCTTGAATCTTCTTTTGTGGTGTAAGTAGCCAAACTTCCAGGATTAGCCTCCATTATCTTCTCACAGAAAAAAGGTAATAGACTATATGCCTCTTTATAGGAACCCTGGAGCTGCTCCTTTGCAATCTCTTTTCCTCGCCAAGCCTGAAAGTAGTTAAGTTGTATTCCATAGTCCTGTTTGATATCACTGACAATATCCTTGGGCTTATAATTTGGACAAACTTTCAACTTCTCCTTTATAATACTAGCCACCCAACTCCTAGTCGCTTGATGCCCTGTTGTTGTAACAGCACCTTCACAAATATGAGTTGGATTCATTTTCTTGATGCATATCAATTGAGTAGTTGACAACCTTGATGCATGAATTCTCCATGGACAACCTTCAACTTTGCATTTAACAGTCACTCGATGACTATCATTTTTCTTATACCTAAAGGCAAATTGATGGGCAATGGCATATTTACGTAATGATTCACGAAATTCATGAACACTACTGAATCTTTGGCCTACACCTGTGATGGCATTCTGCCATTGCTGTGCTCCTTTAGCATGCTTATCATCATTTGAGATAACATTTGCCAAATACGGGGACACGTGATTGGCATCGTCAACAACTTCAAGTGCTCCTCCATCATGTGGAATCACAGTATGGGTAGTGTCATCCATGACACCACCCACAGCATCAAGAGGGGCATCAATTGGAACCACAGTTTCGGACAAGGTTGTTCTGCTTGACCTAGATGTCCATGATTTAAAAGTTTAAAATTAGAAAGTTCCTCAAATAATAATCAGTGAGTTAGAAATAAAGAAAACTACCTACTGGCAGGCATGTTTGACATGACAGGGTAAATTACATCGTCAATGAAGATATAAATCTCAACAGAACTTGAATCTCCATGAAATTTAACCATCCGTTTTAGATCCTTATCATTAGAGATTGTAATGAGGGTCTTATTGTTCCCTGGAAGAAAGTACTTGATAGACATGTTATTAGCACTGAAATTAAACATTTCCACTACTTCCTCCTTAAACTCACTAAACTTCATTTGATCATCAACGTCAATAGCATGAGCATCACCGCCTCTATATGACAAAGAACCATCTTTCTCAGTCTCAAATTCACCTCCAGACTGACATATTGCGATTATCTTCTTTCCAGCCATGAACTGCGACAACACAAGACAATAGCTAGAATTGATATGCCAATTGAAAATAATAGTATAAGAATAAATTACAAACATGGTAGTAAAATGCAGAGAACATTCAGAAAAAAAATAGCACAAAATGGAATATTTTCCGTTGTTTGAGGTTTCCAGATTGGTTTAAGTATTGATTTGAGAGGGAAAGAGAGTGCATTTTCATTCGTCTAGGTTTAAGATGTCACAACTCACAAGACAATTTCGTATTTTTGTTTTCCACCTTCGTAAATATAATTTCACAGCCAAACGCACACTTTATCTCCGCCAACACGTAGGGTATGCTTATTATATATACAAGGGGGGAAATGTCCCATGTCCATTTTAGACAATACTTTCAGGATTGTTAAGAGTTTGCTAACAAGAAGAATTGCAGATAACGAGTCTACATCTAGCTACAATTTTCAATATAAATCATACTTCAGAACAATAGATTGGCTACTTGCACAAAAAATAATCATACTTGATAAAAGCATTTTTATTAAAGTAATCCTATCGGAGAAGAATTTTCAAAAACAAAATGAAGATTGAGATAGAGTCCAACACTCGACTTTTTTAGTAATAGTAGAGAAAAGGTAATTTACTGTGTGTATTTTAAGGCTTAGAGCAGCTGATTCAGAATTAGATAAAGAACAGGAAACAAGAAATGCATCTCCAAGACATAGAACTGAGGACATTGCAAACCATTCATGTAATCAAAATCAAGCACCCCAAAAACAAGTTTTGATGAAGTTCCCCAATTTTCCCCCATTAAAAAGAAAGGGGCGCGATTGGCAACATGTGGGATACATGGTGATGAGAGAACCCTAAAATAGATGCAAATGCGATAAAGTTAACTGACAACAGGCAATGTTCACCTGATTGTGTATCACAAACGAGAGATATTTTCAATCTGCAAACTACGGGAGAGACGTGAATTCAGCAAAAGAACGCGTCGATTGAGTTGCGCCACATTAGAGATATGTGATTCGAGAGACAAGTGCAGATGGAAGCAATAGGTGTGGCTAAATTCAAGGGCCGCTCCATGTTCAAGTATGCCTTCATCCGTTCTCAAACCAAAACTACATCTCCCTCGTCGCTGTGCATGATACATACTTCCATGAGTCTATTGTTTACCATGTGTTCAGTAAATTTATGAAAGTAGTTTTATTAATTTGTATGAAGTTGTTTTTTCAAATGTTTTCGGGAGTTTTTCAAACAACCACTTATATTAGAAATATGTCACATTACATTTAGTTTTATCAAAAGTTTGCGTGAACTTTTGAAATTAAAGAGAGGACTTTGTATTACTGGGTGAAATGAGAAAAAGCAACACATTTTGATAAACAAATTTGGATGAATGCAGACCAAACATTGTCAGGCAGTCATGAAAAAATAATAGAAGGGAATGCAGCCTCCACCCTACCACATAAATGAAGGCCAAAATGATACCGTGTCTATTTAGATTAGCGGTAAAAATTATCTTTTTAACATGATTTACAGTTTACGAGGTAAGTATGTGAGAGAGATTTTATATCGACTTGCATGAATGTGGTTCTTAAAAGCTAATGCAAACATGCTTGTTACGAAGAAAATTATAAGAAATAGGTAGTGTATGCCCAAAAAATGACATTGGGCCTAACCGGCCCAATCAGTGTCAAACGGCCCAGTTGGTGGCGCTGATCCAGGATAAGGCCCAGCAACTGTCCCAGCGACCAAGACTTGCCAGAAGCCCTGCGCCTGCGACCAGCGTCAGCGACCGCTTGCCTTGCGACGCCAACGTTCGTCCGCGGTCCATGCCCCCATGGATGTAGGACCAGATCGTTGTGATCCGCGGATTTAGCACCCTCATTGCCTAGGATCCCGGAGCCACGTTGTAACTACCCAACGGCTAGACAACTACGAAACACACTATTTATTCTGATTGATCTGTAACAGAAAAGAGAACAGCTTCTCTCCCGCAGAGACTTCTTTCTTTTCCCTGAATTCAAAGCATTGTAGCTCACTCTGAGACTGGATACCAATCGTTGGCTAAGCCGCGTTGTTCCTCTTTTCACTTTATTTTATCCCTAAGTTTGGTTCCGCGCTTCGTTTCCCTGCCATATACTGTTGGTGACCCCTAACCCTCTTTTACTTCATTTATTGACTAAAATCCGCACAAACAGGTAGCAATCAATCACCTAAAATTAAAACTTGGGTTAAACACCAATTTTGCCTCGGAAGTATCACTTGTGGACTAATTATGCCCTGGAAGTTTTTCAGGGTGTAATTTCACCTTGGAAGTGTGAAATCAATAGTAATGTCATCCCCAATGTAACAGTTTTAACAGTCCAATATTAGTTGACCTGATTTTGCTAAGATGGCACGCTTACATGGCACTCAATATGCCACGTCATCACCCTCTTTCTTTTGCCTCTCCACCTCATCATCTTCTTCCTCTCTCCCCTCGATGGTTGTAGCATTAACTAAACCCACCATTTTCCAACACTTATCGTTAGAACAAAGGGAAAATATTTCTTTTGACTAAAATATATAATGGATAAGAAAAATCAAGCCATGTCCAGAAACTTGAAAATGGGTTCAAATAGGGGAATTCACAGGAGCAACTTTGGTGCAACCATGAGAGAGATGGAAGCTCTCTAGTATCAAAAGAAACAAAAAAACAAAGAGAAGGAAGAGAGAAGACAACGCAGGAATTAGAAAATAAATTTTCATAGCTCATCAAAAGCTCCATTATTCATCTTTATCTTTTGGGTTATATCCTTTCATTCTACATTGTTTCATCTTTTCCATACGATGCCCTTCCTCATATACATACACAAATAATTTAGATTGATATATACATACACACCAAATATATAAGTTATTCCCCTAAATGCTAGCTAGCAATGATCAGAGGAGGCCTAGTCTCTCTCTCTCACACAATTCATCAGCCAGCAAGGTAACTGTGCAAAATGTGACAAAAAGGGGGTGGGTTCATAGTGTTATATGTGTGTGGCTTATATATTAATGGAGGGAGACAAGCATTATCACTCATCATTGTATTCTTAAGTGTAAGGAGAAAATTGACACCATAAATTACTATTCATCGTCTTCTTCATTGTTAACAGACTAAACTAGTGAGGACACCGTTGGAGTTTCAAAGATGTGAATGGTCTTGAGCATGCCGTCACCACTCTGGTTTTCTTCATCTTCACCTGGTTTGGGGAGGACAGGGTCGTCAGAAAGAAAAACCCGAAAGAGGCAAAGCTCGAACAGGAGTGAGTTCGAAGGAAGAAGACGAGATTTTTATTTTTTTTTTAATTTGATAAATGGTTGCCAACTAGGATTTAAGTGGAGTGAGTTGATGCGTCATGATTGGGTACCAAATCACATTTTACAACTCAGCAAGTCACATCAACATTTAACGGTCAAGCTTAATATCTGTTAACACCGAGGTGACATTGATACTGATTTAATGTAACATCTTGAGGTATTGTCCTTGTTTGGTTGTCCGTAGGCACAGAGTTTTTGTTCTTTTGGAATCCTATAGTCACCTAAAAGACGTCTCGGATGTCAAAAGCCACGCTCCGACTACATATATGGCCTTCATTTTGGACAAGCCCAACCGATGTATGACTTGAGTGCACTCTGCCTACTACGTCTACCTTCCCCCTTCACCTACTTCGAGGTCTCTCAGAGTGTTAGGTCCCTAACAGCGCTTGGTGTGACACTCTCCCCACTAACGGAAAGAGCCGTCGTCTGCTCTAATATCATATTATAACATCCTGAGGTATTATCCCTGTTTAGCCACCCGTAAGCACAGGGTTTTTGTCCTTTTGGGATTCCACAATCACCCAAAAGACGTCTCGGATGTCAAAGGCCACGTCTCGACTATATTTATGGCCTTCACTTTGGACGAGTTCAACCAATATAGGATTTGAGTGCACCTTGCCTACTATGACTCCCTTTCCTCTTCACCCACTCTGAGGTCTTTCAGGGTGTTAGGTCCCTAACAGTGCTTGTCTTGACCCTAGTATTGAACTGGCCTGATCCACAGAGCACAAGTCCAAACCATGGGTTCTTCCTTTAACATCAATGGGTGTCATGGGCCCTCATAGTACAATGGATCCAGGATCATTCAATGTATGTTTGGAAGTCCTCCATCCTTATTTATTCTTTAAGCATACTAAATATTCACCCCATTATTTCCTCTTTAATAACCTTCCTTCCATATCAATATCTACCTCTCCCAATATTACAATGATAATTTTCTAGAGCTTGATCATGACACATACACAATTTGTCATCAACACATGTATATATACATATGAATATTCAGAGCACTTTCCAACTAATAATTTCATGCTCAAATGTCATAATAGAATCACAAGAATATTTGTCAAAAAGCATTTGCAAACATTGTCATTATAACACATCAACTCTTTGACTCCAAATTTCACAATACGTTTTCAATATTATTAATGCAAAATTTATCAAATAATAATATTTTTATGACAATAAATTCAAAATCACTCACAAATATATCCTAAGCATGCATAATAAGTGGAAAGTGATCATCTCACACCAAAACAGGAGTACACTAACACAACAATCCACAGCCCAAAGCTCAAGTCATTAAAATACAGTCAATCTACACAATAAATTTAATTACATATTAACGTAATACTAACCAAAACAATAACATGTGAATTTAAATAAAACTCACTTCCTATTTAAATTTTAAGCCATCCAATAATTCCTCAATTATAATCATAATTCGAATTATCTATCCCATTCACGTTTTTATTTTCTAATAGCTCTATTTCTCTTGTCAAAATTATAATCATTAATAATTTCTTCTATCTCCAAAAATTCCCAACAAAAATCATATAAATCAAATATCATCAATTCTTATTACAAAAATCACATTTCTCCTTTCTACAAATTATTTCTCTTTGTTGAAATCACAAAAAAATATAATTATTTACTCAATCCATTCAAAAATACTAAATTTCAACACTTAAAGTTCATCCAAAAATTCCTAAAATTTATATCTCATCATAAACCTTAAATATAATCCACTCAATAATTAATGTAGGGTACAATATACTAAAATAAATTATAAAACTCAAATTCAATGCATACAAATATCATACAAGCCCAAATAATAATTTGATTATCTAGAAAAATTATTTAAAATTATCAGATTAATCAATAGATAAAACTAAACCGATTAAAATATTCTACTATTTTAGGTCTACAATTCTATAGTCTTATATTGTCAAAACTCAAAATTTGATTCAAACTCTAACTCAGAAAGTTGCTCTATCTTTCAAATAAATTACACCATTACACTGATCTAAATGAGTAGAACAATTTTTATGAAACGAGTTTAATGATTAGAAGACATTTTACTTACCAAAATGAGTTTCAAAATCTGACCTCTGTGTAACAATGGCGGACGAAGCGAGAGAGAGGGAG
>QFDD01004040.1:0-16255 GCA_006871305.1 Vachellia collinsii
GTCCATGAGAGACTATTGTGGTGCCGTTGGAGCCGGGCTACATGTAGTTGGCATTTTTCTTTGTACACGTTACTATTTAAAGAAGAGGATCCGTGCGGGGTCCAATCATAACCCCTTTTCATACTGTCAATGGATCTGGTCTCGAGCTTTATGCAGAAATGTCCAGGAAAGTGGGCTCGGGTCACCACCACCAGCGCAAAGAGACAGTGAATGGTAGAGAAGCGATGGTTCGGTGAACCTGGAATGACGTGGCAATACCTGAATTGCTTAATGGTTGGTTCCAACTTGCTGCCCAATCACTTTTGTGGCAACCAAACCCACCACATCATGAGGGCCACTACTTTATCTATATCATCTCCACCCTAATCCTATTTATATATAAACCGTATGTTTTATACAAACGAATAAAAAAATTTAATGATTTTTTGAATTTAACTCTATATAATATGCATTATACCTCACGAAAATACAATAAGCATGATAATAAATGAATAGTAAAATTGTACATTTGTATGAAAAATATAATGAAATTACTCATAAATATAATCAAAAAATTATTTTCATTTGTCCTCTGAATAAGGGAGATGATTGTATGAATAGTGTGACTTTTTATATTTCTTAATATTTTTACAAAAGGGAAAATGACAATGATGTTCTGTGTAAGGGGATTATATGATTCAACAGTCACACGAAATCGTTTATTTACCGTTAAGCCCCTTTGGGTTATTAACATACTGAGATGAAATTGTTAATACATTGAGATGTGGTTGTTAACAGGACTGTTTAATCGTATGATCCCTTACACAGGATATCAGTATCATTTTCCCACCTAATGTTAGGTTTCTTAATGATTGACTTCAGTTTCATGGGAAATCATTTTTTGAGAAGAGCATCTTCATGGGCTTTAATAATGCTTGATGAAAATAAATATAACTAAATGACATAATTAATTTTGTTAAAAGACATAATTAATGTAGCTTCATATTAATTCATTTAAACGCATCTCTTTAAACCCATTGTTATTAATCAATGAACAGTGAACATGCATATATAAAAAATGATGTTGCAATGGGAATATTTGATTAGTAATGTCAGTCACAAAATATTTTGAAATATATCTCTATAAATAACTTTTATTGTCTTATTGGTTGGTTTCTTGTTGGAACCAAGCATAAGAGTCTTCCATAAAACCCACCGTAAGAGTCAACTAATAACTAATCAATAACAATAATGTAAATTAAACCTTAGTTGATTTCGTTTAATTACCAAAAAAAATATTTTTTTAAAAAAAAAACGTTCCAACTAAAACGCCACCAAATTCATGGCTTATTGCATTATGATTGGACGGTTCATAATTTATGCAATACGTTGTCAATGGCATTTTTAGGGGGGAAAACACCCTTAGCAACAAAGTAGTGCCATTTTACTTAAAATGGTGATTAAAATTGTCATTTGTGATTGGAAATTACTAATTACCAATTCAAATGCGAAAAAATGCCCTCCACAACAACATCCCCCCAATCACAATTTTATACATTAAGAGTTGATTGATTGATTCATAATTTACTGCTAGGGTTTTCATGAACACTTTTGATACGGGATTTATCATATGAATTAATAATTTGATTAGTTAAAATTCTTAAGAAACTTATCTCTAGAACCTTAACTATAAATGACTACAAAAGTTAATCAAACTCTTTCAACCTAACTAACTGATCAGTTAAAATTTTATAGGAACTCGTCTTTAAATCTTTGTTTCATAAGAGTTGATTTTTCTTTTATGATCAAAACGTATTATATTCAGAATATAAGCCACAAGTTAAAAGTTGTCGAAGAAAAAACTTCTCATCCATCCCAAAATAACTAATACAACTTGCTTCTTGAATAGAGAAACTTACTAACCTTAATATGACTTAAAATATTTTAAAAAAATATATAATAATATAATGTCAATCACTTACATTAAATCAAATAAATTGATATTAAATAATATTCCTGAGATATCTAATTGGCGTTCATTTATTTACGATAATTTTTTAAAATATAAAATACTAATATATTCTAAAGATTTTTAAGATGATTCAAAATATTTAAAAAATATGTCAAATCTTTGTAATAATCAACTAAATACAAAATAACACTTTTTAAATAATAAAATTATATAAAAAATAAAAATAAATCAACTTAAGTGTCTTATTTTACGTACACTTCTTGATAATTAAATGCTAAGTAAGATATTTGAAGGAGTTGATATAATTGCTCTCCGAGTTTATATCACTTTTGGTAATAAAATCTCCGTGTTCCAAGTTCCTGTGCGCATGGATGAAGACGGCCCAACAAAATCTCGGTCGCTGGGTAGCCACCCAAATTAAAATTAAACCATATCCATTTCATATCCCTCAAAAATCCAATTCTTAGTTCTGTGTCTTTCTTAGCCATGATCCGTTGCACTATGCTTACGCATCATGTTACATTTAAATAAATAGATATTAGATCCTCATAGTTGCACAAAACCATATCGCAAAAACATATATATATATATATAGAAAAAGTTAAAATGATACTAATATATGATTATATAGAAAAAGTTAAAATCACCTTTTGCACATTTGGTGAGTTTCGTGAGTCTTGAATAAGAAAAAGTTAAAATGATACTAATTTAGAAGACACAATGTTGTGAATAATATATGATTAGGTCACTCTTTAGTTTACTTATTGTTGAAAAGGCCTGTTGATTTCTCACGAAATTAATTAATATCATTCTTGAAAATCAAAGGGGAGTTTAATTTTTAAAGTTGACCGACTTAATATCTAATTGTCTTCAAAATTTATAATGAGTAGTTATCTATACCAATTAATATTCCAATTATCACCGTTCCATAAGCTTTTTCCATATTTGATGAAATCTCTAATTCATTTGTAGGATTATGGCTTTCAATGCTAATATCACACTTACTAATATTCCATAAATTTTATTTTTTATATTTTTAGAAATATATAATGCATCTTAAAAATAATAAATTTATTTTTTTTAAGTATGATTGGTTTCTCATCCCGGCAAAAAAAAAAAAAAAAGATTGGTTTCTCATGGAAATTATTATTATTATTATTAATGTTTACCAAAAGCCTTATGAATTTCCTTATTTGAACTCTGAGTGGTTGCCCATGACACTAATTAGCATCATTAATGAATATTGAAGGCCAATTTAATTTTAAACTTGATGATATTATTTTGAAATATTTTATGGTATACTAATTCATATAACAATGTTAATTATTTGGTCATCAATTTTGAAATCAGCAGTTCACAAGTACAACCCATTTTTCATACTTGTCATGTAATTCATTTGTAAGTACTGAGTCATTATGTTAGCAAGTATCTAATGTTAATTTAAAATGTTGTAATAAATTAATAAAATAATACTATCTTTAAGAAGACATGTGTGCATAGAAATTAATTATTTCCCTTTTCGGTTATGAATAGTAGCCATTCTTTGGTATGTTTATGGCTTTTGAATTTCAAATTTTTCAATTTGTTTCAAATATAATTTAATATGTCATATCTTTAACTATTGGGTATTAATATACCAATTATAAAGCAATATTCAAAAACTTCATTTTCCCCGGAATCTCTAGTCGATTGAGTTTTTATGAGTGTATTTTAAAGTGTTGCAAAAATATTATTTTGTGAAAGTATTTAATATCTTGATTAATGTCCCTTGACATAAATAATTCCATAGAAATAAATTAAATTGTTTTGTTTTCAATAAATTATAAAGCAATGGATTTGTTTATGAATGGTTTTTGTGACCCATTTTCTCATGGATTGGGTTGCGAACCAGGTTCTACAAGTTTTCTTACTTAAAATTGATGATTGATTGATTGATTAATGATAACTTCATTACATGGTTTTAGGGTGGCTCTACTCAAATTTTAAAAGTTACTTCCTATGGTGTATGATTTTTAGGAAGTTTATGTAGTTTATCCTTTTTGTTTTTTTTAATATACTGCCTGAAATGGTAAAGTTTATCCCAAAAATTTTTAAAATAAAAGCAATCATGCTCTAAAATGAATATCATTAATATAATAAGATGATAAGTATCCCTATAAAAAACAAAAATACTTCATTCACTTCGTAAAATAAACCAGAGCCCTGTTTGGTATATAAAAGTGTTTTTTTATACATAAGGAAATGAAAGAAAGAAACAAAACTAGTAATTAAGCAAATAAAAGGAAAATCAAGTGATTCCAGACCGAAGCAAAAGAGCCTGAGTAGACTCCTTTGATAGGATATGAAGCCTAGTAGCGGTCTAAATTGCCTGCTTCACCAATGCATCAGCAGCCTCATTTTCCTCCCGTCCAATCAAGTGTACTCTTACATCTCAGTGATGTTTCATCAGGTCGTATAGCACTCTAATGAGTTGGCTATCTTCATAAAGGTCCACCTCCTCATTCTCCATCCAAGAAACAACCTCATAAGAGTCGCAAAATAGCTTGATCTTCCTATAACCTTTATCCCATACTTAGCGAAGACCCTAGATACATCCCCAAAGTTCAGCAACAAAGCTTGAGCTACTTGGAACCCCACATGTGAAAGCTTCAATAATCTCCCCCTCCATGGAATATATTATACCATCACACCCATGCAATCTAATTTCTATGTGAGAAAGCACCGTCGACATACACTGTGGCAGCCTCCCTAGATACTTCCCTTATCCCTCATTCTACAACTTTCTGAGGTCTCATCAACATTAGTTGAGCACGGGTCCTGCATGTTACGATCCCTTTAATTGCGGCAAGACGAGTTCCATATGCTAGCACTTACATTCTGGTGCACAAACTCGTTTCTTCTCCTCTATATCAGCCAGCATGTGTCGTCGAAGATATCGTTCCAACAACCGAGATCCTTCTTTCGCCCATTCTGTACATTCATAAATAACCATTCATTAAGGTTGCTTGACGAGAATCTGCTGTTATTCCTTGCTATTCCCATATGCAATCATAGCTCCCTTGCCCACACACAATCACATAGAGCATGTAAAGTGGTTTCCTGGTCCGACGTGCGGCATTGGCATCTCCTATGGTTGTGAAGTCCAAGATTGAGTAAGGACATGTTGGTCAGTAGTCTATCATGCCAAGTAAGCCATAAATGCGTTTTCATCATTAAGGAATGTTTAGCTTCGAGATTTTGTCCCATGTGCAGATTCCTTGATCGATATTTCCAATGAGAGAGTCATATGCTAATGTAATTGTGAAGCATCCATCCTTCTCATATTTCCAACGAGCCTTGGACACACCCTGCTATTGAACTACCTCAATCCCACTATGAACCTAATCCCACATTGCCTTAATATCACTCCAGAGTCTAGAACCAGGCCTCTCCTTGTTTATAATAGGCATTAGGTCGTTCCCACAATGGTATTTACTCTATAGGGTGTCTCGCTGTGTCACCAAACCCCAACCAACTTTCATCATGAATGCTATGTTTTGGGTCATTGACTGCCTTAGCCCTAAGCCACCGTGTTTTTTGGGGGAGCATACTTGCTCCCAAGCTATTATATGTGCCTTTTTCTTTTCTATCGTTGATCCCCTGAGGAAAGCACGAGCACTTTTATCTATTTCAGTATAGGAAACCATGGGTAGTAAAGCTGTTTGCATGACATGGTTGGGAATTGCCATAGCCACCCCTTTTGATCAATGTGTTTCTCTCCACGAAGGATAGGGAATGGCATTTCCAGCTAGACAAGCGCTATCGTACTTTGACAATTACAAACTAATAAGTAGCCTTGGTAACCCTTTCATGATCTAGCGGAACCCCTAGGTATTTCCCTAAGTTATCTGCCCTTGAGAAACCCAAGCACTCGCTCAATTGAGATCGAACAGTGTGATCTACATTCTTGGAGAAGAACACTTTGGTTTTTGTAGCATTTACCTTTTTGCCCAGAAGCTTGACAAAAGGCATGGAGGCATTGGTTGATTACTTCCACTTGATCCCCTTTAGCTTCTACAAAAATGACCAAATCATCTACAAAGAATAATGTGAGATAGGAGGCCTATCCTTGTTAAGGTGAACGGGTCTCCATTTTCCAGCCACAACTTGTTCTCGAATTAAATGAGCCAATTTCTCTATACAAATAACAAACAGATAAAGGGATAGAGGGTCCCCCTTTCAGATGCCTCTAGAAGGGGAAAATGACTCAGACTTACTACCATTCCATATTAATTGCATTGTTGCAGAGGTGATACACTACTTGACCACTTGAACCAATCTTTCAGGTAGATGCAAATCACGGAGGCATTGGATAACAAGACACCACCAAAGTTTGTCATACGCTTTCTCTAGGTCTATTTTAATAGCCATAAAGCTCGTCCTTGACATTGTTTTCTTAGAGTGGATAACTTCCTGTACCACTATAATGTTATCCGAACTTAGCCTCCCTAGAACAAACTTGCATTGATTATGTGAAATAATCAAATCTAAGTTAGGTTTCAACCGATTGGCTAGGACCTTTATTAGCAGCTTATAGATGACATTACACAGACTTATTGGCCTGAAATCCTTCAGAACCTCAGGATGATCAACTTGTAGGATTAAAACCAATAGGGTGTCGTTCACAGTCTTAATACTTTGAGGGTCTTCAAAAACATTATCAATAAGGTCGAGCACCGTAGAATTAACATGGCCCATTATGATTGGAAAAATAATGCATTTAGCCTATTTGGTTGAAGGCCCTATGCTACGAATGGCCTGTTCAACCTCCTCGCTCGATACTCGTCTTCCCATGCCACTTAACGTCTCTGAGGCCAACAGTGGAAACTTGATATGGGTACTTAATTCACCATCGTCCTCTGCGTCCTCCGTAAATAGAGACTTATAGTAACTAACTGAAGAAGCTTTTATTTCTTCTGGGTCATATAGCCAGTTACCATCTTCATTTTTTATAGCTTCCACCCTATTCACCTTTCTCCTAGCGTTGGCTCTCTTATGAAAATAGGTAGAGTTCTTGTCTCTTAAGGAAAACCATTCACATCGTGCCTTCTGTTCCCACATTAAATCTTCATGTAAAATAATTTCCTCCAATTCCACCCAGAGATCCTTCTAAAGATGAAGAAGTGATGAGGTAGGGGGTTCCACGGAGAGGCTTCTTGTGATACCATCTAACCTGTTCAAAACACGTCGTTTACGACAACCAAGATGCATGTACACCTCTGTGCGCCACTTTTTGATCTTCTCAATAAACAATTTAACATTCTCCAGCCAAGGTGGCCAAGCTAAGCTCATAAACATCTGGAACCTGTCATGCAGTAGCTAGGAGGCCTCAAATCTAAATTGCGAGTTGCGTCTTGTTACTCATGCATGGGGTTCGGTTTTCATGAGGACGAGCTTGTGATCATATTTGAACTGGTAGAGCACCATGGCATAAGCATCTAGGAAGGTATCAATAAACGCACCATTTTTTAAAACTTTGTCTAGCTTGCTTTCACAACCTTCTCTACACCAAGTATAAAAAGGATATGTTGTGTGTATTTGCGATAACCCAGCACCATGAAACCATTCACTAAACTCCCTGTCAGTGGCTGCAGGAACTCAAGCTCAAGATCATCACTCATTCTAGTAAATAATACTGTTAAAGTCCCCTCCTATACACCATGCACCTTCTACTGTTTCTCCGAACTCGGTAAGTTCTTTTCATAGCTCCCTTCGTTGGACCACGTTGGGGCTAGCATAAACACACGTAAATAGATGGCAAAGTTCGTTATTGGTACATAGAAGTGTTTTTGTTGGAAATGGAATTGGAAGTGGAACTGAACATGAAATTAGAACTGGAAGTGAATTTTAAATTATGTTTGGTAATGATGAAAGAAGTGACATATAATTTTTAATTAAAATACATATTAGAATGTGAAAATACTAAAAACTCTTCCACAGCCCCATGGACGACATCATCACCATCAACTATGGTCTACCATTCACTGTTCACCTACCATCTAGATAGAGTTGGAACATCCCGAGGCACGGTAAAAGGAACCTAGAGAGATGTATTGGGGGGAGAGAGGGATGAGGAAGAGTGGAGGAATCGAAGGAAGAAAGGTGAGAAACGAGTGTTACCCAGATCGGTTATTCTTTTTCCTCTCTGCTTTCTACTCCAACAATCTAGCGAGGCAGGTGAATAATATGTGACAATGGAGGCCAAAGGCCAGGGTGGGGGAGATGGGGAAAGGTTCGACACTTGCATACTCCAAATCTGTTAGGAGAGGTCATCGACGACAGAGGTTGAGGGTAACGGTGGTTGTCAGGGATGGAAACCAAGGGCGACGATGACATGTTGGTGGCTGATTGGAGGGGAAAGGGCAACATGGTCAGGCTTCTAGTTCCATAAATGAAACCAACTCTTAGGGGGCTATGGAAATGGCAATTCCCAAATGCATTGGAATTGACACTTTTATGGAAATGGTTTCTATCCTACCAAACAAGCCAAAATCTCTTTTTCATTCTCCCAATTCAAGTTTTGTCATTCCAATTCTATGCTACCAAGATAGACGATCCATTTGGGCTACTCTGCAACTGTCCTACATGTCTCTATCCCCCGTTATCATAAAAGAAAAGAAAAGGGCAATAATAGTAATATTAGAGTATTAGGCAAGGACCAATTAATTTTCTTGAATAAATAAATTGAAGTCTGCCCCCAACGTTTATAATACGCAAACTTAAAATCAAGGTCATCATCTCTCACGACCTGATAGAAATGGCCCACATAACTTGCTCCCCTCCCCTCCAGGTCTTCTACTCTTCCTCGTGAATTATTGGACTATAACACCCAGCAGCTGTTTCACTTTCATTATAAAAATAAATAAGTAAAACCCAGCTATATCCTTACGTAATTTAAGCACCTTCATTTCAGAGTTCAGACTGTTCACTTGTGGATACTTTTGGGAATTCTCACATATTCTCAGAGGTTACAAATCAGAAACATTCATTCACCGATATGATATGAACATAAATTTCCTAAGGAATGAATGGCAGAGGGAATGTGAATCCGTCACACCAAACAGACTTCTTTAATCTCAGCCATTTTCTCTTTCTCTCATCCCAACCTTTACATTCTATCCTTGGCCACACAGAAAGGGGAAAACCTTTCCATTCAATCATGCCGAACTCAATCATGGAGTTAACAATCTTTTTATTCATTTATCATTTGGCTCGCAAAACATTCCATTATATTTTTCATATTAAGGCCTGTTTTTTTATGAAAATGAAAATGAATTGAATTTAAAAGTATGTTTGATATTACAGAAAATTTTTGTTTGGTGCAGCCAGATTAGATAAGATAAAAGAGGCCATAAATATTAAAAAAAAAAAGAGGAAGACTATAATGCATTCCGGAAAAAGTAGAAGCATCTTCCTCTGTTTTTCCCCATCAAGCAAAAACTAATTCCAAAATTCAGAAAATAAATAACATCAATATCTCAACAAAAAAGTTAAGTAAAAGCCAAGAGGTATAGATTTTTCAAGAACCATAATCCACCATCAACAACCATAATCAAGCGCCATGAAGCAAACCTCACATGGACCAGAACCATTTTCATGGGCACCCTTGCTAGAAACCTTTAAACTTGCTCATCGCTTTTGAATAAAAACCTGAAGTTATTACTTATTGCACTGACCTTGGACCAAATCCACTAGGCTCAGCAGTATTTAAATTAGATCTGTCATCGAAAAAGTTAGAAATTTGAAGAAAGATGATGGGGTGCTCGCTGGAAAAGAAGGTAATGACAAATTACATGTGTCATTGTTGACCTACAAGGCAGGGTTTAGTGGAAGGGGTTCATCCCTCATAAATGGGTGTTTAATGAACTAAGGTTTAAATCATCATCAGAAGAAGTGTCCATATTTAATATCTGATGGTGTTTTAAATAGGATTATCTTCAATAGGAGGACTTAGAAAAAAAAAATCTCTCATTGTTTTAGGCTGAAGGGTGGAGTCATGTGTGTGGCAAGGTTGAAGATGAGGGTACTTTTGAGACAAAAAATCCAATAAAATTCTCGTTTTCCGGAACTCCAAGCTCCATCTGAGGAACCAATTTTCCCAGGTTACAGAGGAAATTCATTTTCAAGAACTCATTTCCTGCCAACCAAACCATGGAAAATGGGGTTTTCATCTCATTTCCATTTCTTGAGCATTGTTGCTTCCAGCAAACGGGGACCTAAAAGTTATGCTGTGATTTACTGATTTATCGACATCTTTTTAGCGCACGTTGCAAGGCTTGACTAGAACTAATAACAGCAATATTTCAGTTGCACAGAACCTTTCAGAAGAGGTACTAGACTAACAGTTCAAAACACCAAAATAATGTTCAAACACAATAAATCTTACTTCACAGAAAACAAGGCCTTCTTTTCTTTCTATGGATAGCAATTGCTTCATATCACCCTAACTATAAATCTATACAGAACACAAAGTAGAGAGTGCCATTTTGCATCTTTAAGTCTTACGCATACCGGCGATACAAACAAGAAGCATATTCCAATTACCATGGGACCAGTTTGGGGTGGCATTGCATCCTAGTACAATAGCGGTAAAACAAATGGACATTACGAGACACAAGAACCTAAGCTACACCATAAAGTTTATTGTACCATACAACTGCACCTTTGAGTTCGCCGTTGGAAATGATCAAGTCACATACATGAGGACCGTTCTAAATACTTCCATAACAAACAGGAAATCAGAGCAGAATCAATGCCATTCTCGAACCAGACTAAGCTGATTCATCATTAGGCTTCCCGAAGATCAGTGGAAATTCATCATCATGCTCCGAAAAACTTTGGTCCTTAGACAGACTCTTCAACGAATGATAGACCTGGTACATAGACAACCTATCCTTAGGATGAGAAACCACACAGTTACAAGCAATTCTCAGAAACCGTAAAATCTCTTCATCGTGTCCCTTCCCACTTATGGCCTTGTCAATGCAATCCTTGATGCGACCAGAATTGGAAAGCGAATTCACCCAATTCACTAAATCACCCTTAACTTCTTCCTCTTCAATGATGACTTCAAGAGGTTTCTGCCCAGTGACCAACTCCAAAAGCACAACCCCAAATCCATACACATCTCCTTTTAGGGAAGGAAACAAAGTGCTAGGATTTTCTGGAGCTATGTAGCCAAGTTCCCCCAAGTCTCCATTCACAAAACCCGTCTCTTCAGAGTTTGATGTCATAAGCCGGGCAAGTCCAGAGTCCATTAAACGAGCATCAAAATCTTCATCAACAAGAATCACATTGGAACAGATATTTTGGTGTATAATATGAGGGTGGCACCCATGATGCAGCCAAGCAAGGCCCCTAGCTGCCCCCAAGCCTATTCTGAATCTCATGGGCCAGTCCAATGCATTGCCATTTTTGTGCAACAAGGAGTAGAGAGTTCCATTTGACATGTACTTGTAAACCAGAAACTTTTCCTCTTCCACTACACAGAATCCCAAAAGCGGTGCCAAATTCGGGTGCCTGAGTAGGCCTAGCCTATTCATCTCCACGCGAAAGAGCTTCTCCAAGATTTTACACGTGTTGAGCCGTTTGACTGCAAGGGTTGACCCATCAGGAAGATCTGCTTTGTAAGTAGTTCCCGTTCTTGTTGAAGTAATGATGTTTTCTGCACTGAAACTATTGGTAGCCGCCATCAAATCGCCTAGCTTAACCTTCACAAGGGGTTTTTGAAATAGAGTGACTTGCACAAGCTTGTAACCCCTCAATCTCACAGCCCAATTATCACTTGCTCCATCTCCAAATCCCTTCTTACTCAATCTCAAATGATACCACCACCAGAGCCCGAAAGCAAATAACAAAGAAGCAGCTGCACCAAACACCCCAGCAGCTATGATAATGGCAAGATTCTTCTTGCTCAGCCCTCCACACTTAGATCCAAGAGGATCCCCGCAAAGCCCACTATTCCCCTCAAAGCTTTCCTTGTCAAACCGACTTAAAGACGAAGGAATTGCACCCTCAAGATTATTATTAGCAACAGAAAACTGATTAAGCCTACTCAAGCTCCCAATTTCGACAGGGATGACACCTGAAAGTTGATTACTGGAAAGACGTAACTCATTCAAATACGAGCAATTCAAGAGAGAAGGGGGAATAGGTCCATAAAGACGATTTGCCGACAAGTCAAGGTTCACTAAAAACTTCATCCAAACACAAATCTCATTGGGGATCGGACCAGAAAGGGCGTTGGACCCAAGATCCAGTTTTTGCAGACTACCACAGTACTTCAAGGACTCCGGCACGCTACCGGAGAGCTCCATACTATTGAGCACCAGACTAATGATGCGATTCTGCTGGTCATTCCAGCACGTAACGCCGGTGAATCGGCAAATGAATCCGGGTGTGTTGTTGTTGAATCGCCACAATGAAAGCTGCTCATTACCAACGAACGAATCTTGGATGCCCTGGAGGCATCTCACGTCATCTTCAACCTCCGATGCAGCAAAACCCCATAAGCCTGTGGAGATGCAGAACAGCAGCAGAAGGCAATTCCTGAGAAGCAGTGAAGCTTTGTCCATCATGAAGGAAGCTTTGTGGGTTACGCAGCGAATCAGTGGTTAAAAATACCGTGTGAAAGGATTTAGAAAAAGCAAGGTAGACCGAGATGCCATTGACTTTGTAGGCGAGTTTGGAAACTGGGGATGAGAAAATACACGACAGGTGCAGAGAGATTATGAGAAGTGGAATGATAGTAACGGTGGATTTTTCTTCTTTGCTTACTCGAGGGATGAGAACAAACTGGCTTCTTTGACCGATGTTTTGTTTATTTGGTCGGAGTAGAGAGGATTTGACCAAAGGGTTGGGTTCGTTTGGCACGCGTAGAGATAAAAAAAAATTGCACTTTTGGTTTCCGTAATTACATTTTGGTTTGTGTATTTTAGGAATCCTGTTGATTATTTTGGCGAAAGAAAAATATTACTTAGAACATGTTTAGGAAGTAACAAAAATTTAATTTAAAAAGTGATTTCACACAATCTGAGGTAAGTATGTGAGAGAGTTTTATCTCGATTTGTGTAAAATTGATTTTCAAAATTGATTAACAAATATGCTCTTATTAGATTACACCAAAGGGCATCAAGGTTCTTTATTCCCACCTTTCCTTTCGATACTTATATTTGATTTTTTTAAAAAAAGATTAATAAAATCAATTAATTATTTATTAATTTTTAAACTAATTTATCGATTTATAAACTGGTATATAATATAGTGATATACATAAATATTTTAAAATGTATCATATAATTAAGTAATTTATTTATTTTTTTAATATAAAAAAATCAATTGACTTTTATATTAAAAACAAGAAATAGTATAATTTTAAAAAAAAATTAGTTAAAAATCATTCATTACATTAAAGGTACTTAAAACTTTAAGATACTTTTTAATAATCTGTGGGAATCGATGGTATATGATGCTATGCAGCCAATATATTTGTTGGTTATAAAAGGAATTGATAAATTTGTTTCTCCTTTGTGTTCATTCCTTTATGATATGATTTTCAGGGCTTTTGTCATATCCAACATTGGTACTGCAGGCTAGGCTTGCATTATGGTGGTTGATCTCTTCATTGATCTTTCAAATATTAACCATCTATAATCTTATTTAATTTCTTTGATTGAACTACTTCTGTTAAAATCTTAAACCCTATCTAATAGACATAGTTAATAATCTAAATATAAAACTGGCATCTTTTTTGTTAGTAGTACTTCTCAAATCCTAAATATAGTACTAGTTTATAGTTCAAATTAAAGTATTCACGTTGGCAAAAAAAAAAAAGAAAATTAAAGTATTCACATTGCAAACTATCCAAACCATTTAACACTATGCAGAAAAGTTTTTCACTATATGGGTCTCAATTTTGGTTTTTGTCCATCATGAATACATCACCTTGGAAAATGACTAGGTGGGGAAGGTGGAGAAGAGGGTAGCGGGACACAGAATTTTCAGTCTCTACAGGAAAATGCAAGCAGCAGAGAGAATCTACAATGTTGTGTTAGTTTCTTTCCCCTCGTTCTTAAGCTGATGAAGTGAAATCAAAGATGGAGCTGAATCCTTCTGTAGAAATATGGAAAGTTCTAGTGATGAGTCAATGAGAGAATAAGGTATATTGAAGCCAGTGTTCATATATAGCAACCTAAAGAATGTTATAATATATAGTAGTTTTGTTATGGCAGATATTTGCCATAAATTTGAAGGGGCAATGCTGGTATAGCTTGGTGGTTAGGAGATTGGATAGTTTCATACAATTCAACTTTCTCATGAGTTGGAATGCTCCTGGTAGGTAAGTGCTTGGTCAACATCTTTAAAGCAAAAGTGCTTAAACATAGCTTTATCGTGTTTGATACAGTAAAGTCGCTCTTGACATTTTCATATTTTGTAATGTAGGAAGCATTTTAGGTTAAAATTGTAAGTTAATGTCTATCTTCCAATCATGAATCAGTAACACGTGGTTGGACTCTGGTATTTTATTGTTTAGCTATGTGCAAATTTCTCCCCCAAACACTTGCAAAAATCATGTCAAGTATTCACATACAATTTATGGGGTAAAATTAGATACTCAGAATGCTTGGAAACTCACAATATAGAATCGGGACTTGGGGGACGATTGGACTATTTAAAGAAGTGGCAAAAACATTGAACTGGCTTCGAGGTTTATGTATGGCCGAGCGATTATTGATGCAGGTAGAGAAAACGATGAATATATAATCTTCCCTCTGCATTTAAAACTTGTCGGCTACCCTTTCAATAAGTTCCTTTGTTTTTTTGTCTGAAACTGGATCTACTTCAGCTTCTCCTGAGTTTCTTCCTCGTACCATAGCCTTGTATGAATTGTCCAAGAACTGAAATTTCGCCGCGCCTTCCATGACGCGTGCATTGATTTGGACTTTTCTCCTCAATCTCTCTCAACTTGATCTGCACAAATACAATCATTTTTTTTTATAAATAATCAAAATGCATCAGAAGAATGTAATACAGCAGTTGAATTTACAGTTCTGAAGAGTAAAAAGGACAAGACAATCCATGCTTCAACCAATTATACTCATGTACTAGGCCGATTCTCAGTTCCATCTCCATCTACTCACCTCTCTAGCATTTTTTGATAGCTTTCTGTGACTTCACTTCTCTTTCTCAGTTCCATCTCCATCTACTCACCTCTCTAGCATTTTTTGATAGCTTTCTGTGACTTCACTTCTCTTTCTGGCACCATGTTCCGTGCTTTCTCATACTTTAAATTTAATTCCCATCCCTCAATAAATTAATAGCCGAACAAAACCCCACCAAACAAAAGGAATTTTGAATGAAAACAACTAGAAGTTTTTTCTTCCTAAGCACATTGATCATCCCATTTGTCAAAATTTCTTTTTATTCTCTCCTAAATTCCTTTTTTTTTTATTCTCTCCAAAAAAATTTTTTTACACTGACATGCTTATAACTCAGACCCTCGTTTTTTCATCATGAACTGAGTAAGTCCCCCACTCATTCCATGTCAGGACCACATCAGTTTTCACATCGCCACCTCATACAATGAATCAGTTCAAGGCCTCTTCATTTTTTAGAAGCAATGCTTCTTATTCAAGGAGAGCCCGGCTTCTTTGACGCTGGTGATGGCGCTTTCAACCACAGCAAGGCCACTCCCAAACATTGTTTCTCTGTCGTTTCTGAATAAATTGGGATCTCCCAACCTTTACCAAAACATTTGTTGACATTGTCTTCAAGCTAGAATCTTGCCATCAAGAGAACTAAGGGACAACGGTGGAGTGTATATCATTGCTGGGTTTTGAGGATGATGAAATAGATCATCATCATCTTCATGAGTACTTACAGTATTTGTGTTATTCTGCTTTTACATCTCTTTAATGTTCATCAATAGGAAACTTCGGCTTAGCCCTCCAAATCCACATATCTTGAGCTTGGGATGTGTTAGGACGAGAGCTTCACCCACCATGAAAATGCAAGTTTTAGAACTAAACTCAAAAGTAAATAAGACAAAACCCACAATCAGCCTCAAAAACTCCACATCGATCCTCCCTCCCTCCCTCCCTCTCTCTCGGGATTCATGCAGTACTGACGGGGTTTAAATTCAAAGTGGGAAATTATGGCGTTTGAGGTTAGTAAACAGATTGGGAAACAAAACCAGCGCCGAAAAGTAGCGTCTGCTAAAGCATGGAGACGACGAAGAATCGTGTTTCTTCAAAAACAAAAAAAAAA
>QFDD01004041.1:0-11938 GCA_006871305.1 Vachellia collinsii
TAGTTATAATCATTAAATGTGGTGCAGCGATTATTTCTGCTAGGAGCATAATCCAAGTTAGAATGGCCCATTTGTGATCTTGAATAATATCCAATAGAAATTGTTTCTGGAGTGATCTGGATTTGATTTTCATTGCTTTAAGCTCATTCATTGAAAAAAAGTTCAAGTAAGATCTTGCAGCTTCAAGGTGAGTGAAGAGTGAGATTAATTTAGTCTTACAATAGGACATCCCACAGAGTAAAGCCTTAATTTGATACATGATCAAATTTCTTCTTGTCTCTCACATCAATCAAATTGGTCAAAAATACTAAGAACGCAATCCAATATAGAATCTCTAATTTCTTGACATTAGGTGGTGGGTAGGGTAGACAGTATCAAGCACCACAATCTACAAGCATTCAACTAACACTGCAGGCGAAACAGGCAATGTTCCTCAAAGACCAATCAAAGGGTAGGTACTGCTCGACTTATTTGACTTTAAGACATAATGATATACTCAACCTGAAAAGACAGAGGATAGTCCCGGCAATGAAATAGGGGCGAAAATTTAATGCATCTTATCTGGTTCTTCTGAAAAATTCTACGTTAGATTTGTCCGACTAAATACTTAGGAGAAGTCTGGTCTTCATCCTAACATATAGGGCACTGTTCATGGTCACGAGATAATGAAGAAAGAACAGACTAGGGCAATATAGAAGTGATATAAATGATTACTGACTTGTTGCTATTTCAGTAATTTTTGTTAATGGGTTCTTCAATTGGCACAGGTCATTTTGCTTTTCAAATACAACTACCTTTTTGTTTTTTTTGTTACCACAGACGCTGGTTGAGATGGGTCTGCAGGATCACTAGAATCATGGTATAATTCGCAGCTTAAAGAACGTTTAACGTTTACAATGTTGCAGATATTTCTATTGTGTTATACCCTCCGAAACTCAAACCATCTCCCCTCAAATCTTTATAACCATGAGGTGAAGTTCGGTTTATCCACAAATGGTTCTTGAGTTGGTTTTTCCACTGGATGTGTGGTGGCTATACACTCATTGAAACTGATCTGAAGCAACTGATAAGATGATGATCACTTGTAAGCTCAGTCACTTCACTCATGAAAGTATGCAACTATATCTGACTAACTGTTGGTCTCTGTTTTGAGAATTTTGACTGGTAGCTATTATGGGTATTTGGTACAGGTTCATTATAGGCTTATGGTTTACTAGAAGTTACAAATAAGTGTCAAACATCATTCGAACTCTTTCATTACCTGCACTGTTCAAGGAATTACTCTCTGACTAAACATAACCCCTTGTATAAGTAAGAAATATTCATATTAACCACCCTCGTGCAAGTTGGGTTGAGAAATTGGTTTTATCCAACCAAGTCTTTTTCTTTCTTTCTTTGTCTATTTTGAATAATTCACCTGTAGGTTATCATGGTCTCATGGAGCAGGTTTGCATAAACTGTCGTAACTTTCTTCTCGTTAGGTAGCAGTAAAGTTTGAAAAGCGTGGCTTAAAGGTTGATTCACTTGAGCAACAATAGCTTTTCCATCCAGAAACAACGGACAAAGGAACAAAGATTGCGTTGTTGACATATATATGATTATTATACAAATGAATCAGCGGATTCAGAGATCTGATTCTGTCATCATTTAAGTCTGAAACAGTTACGTTACTTATATTCATAGAGGAGTGGGCAGCCCTCTAGAGGAAAAAAAAGGAAAAGACAGAGAAATAAATGCATAATATAAGACCTAAATGATCACCGGCTGATTCAATCACCCTCTAAGAAGGGAAAAACTTTTGAACTTAAGACCTAATTAAGGTCTAATTTTCTTCCTTGTAGTCTTCATTACTCGTGGGGGCAGATCAATTTTGACTCTATTAAGGTGTAGGTTTTGGTTTCCTCACGCCATTTTGTAGCTACAAGTCTTCTTTCTTATTCACCCCACCGTTGTTCATCTTCCTCAACTCACCTAGCTGTGAAGGTCCTGGTTTTGGGTATTCTCATCATACTTTGCAATGAGGGTCTTGGTTTTGTTTGAACATCTTCACTTTACCCATGTGAGGTGAGAGTTGGGGTAGATTCGCTCACTCTAAAATCAGTTGAAACTATGATTTTTTATTAAGTGGTTGCTTTCTTCTTGGCATTTAATGCCATGGCTTTTCTGTGCCCATTGGGATTCGAATTGTTTCACGCATCCCTTGGTTGTTTAGGTGACAATTTTCTTTAACTGTATAAAGTATGAGATTTGTAATGTCATGAAAGAATTCTGAAATCAAAGGTTTTGTTATTATTAAAGCCTGAATCAGAAGAGTAATCCCTTTGCATCGTCCTAGTGGCAACGTAGTTCCCTTGTACTGGGGAGGTGGAAGGTTTTATCTTCCATAAGGCCAGTTTAGCCTCATATTCAATTCAAGAAATGTAATCATTTTGATTCTTTTTATGAGAGAACCCTTCTGAAACATTAATTTGATCCTTAACATGAGATACTTTAGAAATTGTTTGAATCATTAATGTTTTTACTCAAAATGCCCTTTATTTGGAATGAGGGCAAAAGCACATTAATTTAATGACCTTTATTCAATGAGGGGTAATTTTGGAAAAGAATGTGAACTTTAAGACATCTTTCACAAAGCCAACCAATTTCAACTAAATTTCATAACATGTATGTGATGATTTTTTTATATATTTTTAAAAGACAATTTATTCCAATAAAAGGGTAAAAAAAATACATAAGCAATTGGTTTCATATAGGAAAAGGGTAGGTTACAAAACCTAAAGCGTGAGACACAGAAAAACATAGGCAAGAAGAAGAAAAGACAGAATAGTAATCCAAAAGAAAAACCAACAAGTATTGGATGGGATGATTTATCGTTTCGTGCCGCCAGAGAAATCCATCAATAATAAATGTGATGAAAAAGCTTACACCCTTAACTTTACTGTTGAAAAAGAAAAGGGAAAACCATACTAAAGGTACCTATACTTTCTTTAAATTTTTAATTTGGTACCTATGTGTTTTTTTTCTCTTAATTAAACCTTTAATTTTGCTTTGTTAACACTATTCATTCTTATATATGGGCTAATGGTGTTAGTACATTAAAGTTATTGGAATTAATTGCATTAAAAAAGTAAAATTAAGAGATTTTATTAAGAGAAAAATACACATAGGTACCAAAATCAAAATTGAGAAAAAGTATAGGTACCTATAGTATGGTTTTCCCAAAAGAAAAAGACTGACATTTAATCAATGGGTTTGAAAGACTCCGACTTTAATTGATAGACTTTTACAAATAAAACCAAAAGGAAATATATATATATATATAATACTTGATTGATTATATTTATAATTAACATTCTCTCTTGTAAGTTAGTTCTGATATAAGTAATAATTTAATTTTATCTAATAATTTAATGCATTTTTTTAATTTTTATCTTTATTAGTTATTTGTTTTTTCTTTTTTCCTCTACTCATTCTTTTTTACGCTCATCATCTTCATAAATAAGGATACAGTTGATAAGAAATTATTGCATGGACCAAATAAGACTAGATTGATACCCAATTCAAGCATTGGTCTAGTATAGACTTTGGGTTGCATAGGATAACCCGAAGCTTGATCAGTACCAACTTAAGATCATGTTGGATTGAATTAGATTTGATGGACTGCCTGGATCAATTCAGGAAGTCCAAAGCCCATAGCGTAATTTTTTTCCTTTTATAAGAGACAAAAATTTAACCTAATAATAAAAAATTAAGCATAAAAGAAAACCTAAAATGATAAAAAATACACCAGAAAGCGTTAAAATATAAACATAAATTGATGATTTCTAACATTTAACAATAACAAGTATCATTATTCATATAAAAAATTTAAAAATAACGAAAAAATAACTTGAGCCATACTAAATTAAACCAACTAGTCTAAATATTTGGTCCCGAACCCAATCCAACTCGACCAATAATATTTGATTTTATTATATTACTTATTTCGAATTGACTAAATTGAACCATCTCAAGTTGGATCAAACTAGACTATTATATCTTTGCACACCTCTATCTCTTATATATTTATTATTTTAAAATAATTTTAACGATCAGCTTATTTTTTAGATAGTTGTTACTTATAAAAAAACACACGATAGTATTGAATAAGGATGACAACCCTCAAGTAAAGGAAAAGACGGAATAAATGCAAAATAAAAGACTTTAATGAATAGAATTAAAATCAGGTAAAGTTACACATGGTGTGAAAAGGATTATTCATTACGTGTCATCAAGTCAAATGACTTGATGACTCAGGGATTCTCTAATATATATTCAGAGTGTAAGATAATTAAAATAAATATTTAGATGGCAAAAACATACCGAATGGATCCACGTTTGGATCTGAATCAAACCTCCGAAGTTCTATGGGTTGATTCTCCAACACCGACACTCAAAAATTTAAACTAGTTCGGACCACTAGAAAATCTAGAGTCCAAATGGGGTGGCACAGCAGAGCACCACACAAGAAAGAATATATAGAAAGAAGGGAGTAGTCGAAAAACTCAACGATTGGAGTGTTTTAAACTGATGGGTTGAGCTCCTATTTATAAAAGTGGGCTAAGAACATTTTGGGAACTCAAAATATCCACTACCACCATCAGTTGAGAGATTCCCTCAACCTCTCATTTGACTAAGTCAATTAAGAATATAAATAAATATGTTTATATTCATCTTGTAACTGATGGTAGATTATTTAAATGATATAAATTAAATTTCACTATTTTATTTATATATTTAAACATCTTCTAGATAATTATCTAACTCACAACTGAGTCAACAACCCATCTTTTATTTGATTAATTAAACACTTAATTAATCCATTAATCAGATATTATTCAAATTTCTAAATTAATTGGTTGGTTCATCAAGGGCGGATTCAGACCCAAAATTCCAACACGGAAAAAATTAAGCTGTTAAACCAGTCGAGTGGCAATAAGAAAAAGCAAGATTCAAAGAGGGCAATGGGTCCTTTTCCTTTTCAAACACAGCCTACTACATAAAACCCACTTCAGAGATGATAACAGTAACGGCCATTACTAAGCTGTTGCACATGCTTCAGCCAACTTTTCCTTCGTCAACGAACAAGTTTTATGGGGCAAAAAGCTGATCCAAACATGCCCTTAGAGATGTTAATTTCTTATCCAAGCATATTTATGCTGAAATGATCATTTTATTAAGACAGACAAATGTATATCAGTATATGTACACACTACAAAGGATCATAAATTGCAAGTTTGATATACTCATTCTGATTACGAACTTGCTGATATGGGGTTTCAAGGACAGTTATGGAATTTTAATCATTATCAACTATGAATAAAGGGTCTTTACTTTCTTCCTATGTGTTCAGCAATTAATTTTATTTAAACTGAGCTTAACCATTTTCCTTTCCAGAACAAGTAAATTTTCAACTTCAATCTTCATTCCTCAAGAAATGATTCCCCTCCATTTCCCCTCATTCTACTTAGTATTAATTGAAATGCTGCTACTTTTTTTATTTTTATTTCTTTTATAATATCCTTCCAACCAATCAGATGAACGTGTCTCAGTACAGCATCAGGATCAGCAAGCACATTATTAGTCCCTTGCCTTCGCTGTTTTCAAATCACTCTGCTACTTCCTTGTTCATTGGTGATGATGATTTATTAGTCTCTTCAAAATCAAAGGCATTGATGCCCATCACAGAATTGAATAAGCAAAAATGGCTTCTGAATCTTCTCCTTATAGCCTCAGTTTTTCGAAGCTCTTTCTTTACCAGTTTCGATGTCGACCAGCAACATTCATGGATCAAACTATGGGTGGATTAATTGACATAGCTAGCAACCTTACACACACACACATTTTGCTTTCATTGAAAAATTTTATAGTATCAACTAATAAGTGCCTGCAATATTTATCTGAATGCAATTGGCCGGTAAATAGATTAACTCTTTTCTACATATTCAAATACTGACATATACTACTACTGTTCAAATTGTTGCAAATCAAATATTAACACAACATGTGCCATTTATATTAAATTGAAGATAGAGAATATGAATGAATTGAAAGGAAGGAACTTCACAACTTCAATGACAATGGCTGCGACTGTCTTGCAGACCAATCTCGAAAGCTTTCCCACCATTTTGTCCGCTAACCTACCTTCAATTCCTACGGTTAGTTCCATTTCCAACCATGCTTCATTCTTGATTCACTAGACCTTCAAGTTCATAATTCTAGGTCATTATTTTTGTTAAGCATAAGCATCTTTTTAAAGTAAGTAATCTTGTTTAAAGTATTTTCGAATATTAAATATAGATACCTTCCTAAATAGAGATTAGAATCCTGGTTCATTACATTGCAAAAGACTAGAAGAATCGTGATAATGGAGATAGCCCAATCATATGTAGTATGGCGCCTTGTTTGCAGATCCTAAGTGGTAGAAGGATCCGAGAATAAGGGTTGTTAAATTTGTCTGCTGGTAATTCAATGGACATAGTATCCTTTGTACTATATAGAGATACGCAAATTATTTGCCTTTTCGTGAAGATCAAATAAATTCGTTCCTTCATGTTACTTGACAGGTTTTTCTTCATCTGTTCTTTTGCCCACGTCCTCCATTTCACTGGAATGTTGTATGTATCTGTTTCGACTGACCTTGCAGGTACAAAAAGATACAATCTTTCTGCGCTTCTGCTGTTCCTTAATATGAGTATCCTGCCAGGGACACGTTTTTGCACTTCTAATTCTTTTCCCTGGTTCATTAAAATTGTCATATTCCTTAATATGAGTGCAGTTCAATGAGAACCATTACATTCCAATTTTCTGGAACATTTTTGGGATTGTTCAAGTTTAAATGGAATCATAATAATACTGCAACTTGCAAGAGGATTCAGTCTGTTATCAACACAAGTCTAAAGGAAGATTCCAATCCCAAAAGCCTAGCTTATTAAGATAGAGAACCCTTGAACTTGTAAACCACACTCTATTTGTGAGAATCCCCGCTGTGAGATTTATAACACAATCCTAAACTGAAATAACGTGGAATCAGTTTAAGTTCTGATGTGTGAGTCAATCAATATTTTTGACATGCTTGAAATAAGTGAGACATGCGAGAGTAGTAAATTTGCAGGAACATCAAAGCCATTTATCAGAAACAGCACCGCAGAAACTCACCACATACGCAAGTTTATTATGAAGAATTATGTTTATCAGAACAGAAATGTCGCCTAAATAGGTAAAAAAAAAACGGGGGAGAAATGTCAAAGAAGTGGCTTGGCACGAGTGGAAGGACCTTCTTTGGACTCCACTTGAACCATAAATACGTATCCTAATACCCAGAGGAGAATATATTGAAACGGAACCCAGGAGAGACATGCAAGAAGGCTCAAAATGCTGCCAACATATTGAGGATCTTTGATGACACCAAATGGGAACTCTGTTACCCAGGGAACCTCTTTTCCAAAGCGGACACCGTAGTATGTTCCAGCTTCACCAAGCAGCTGATAAACCCTGTCATTGTAAGCAATTTTGCCAATCAAAACCTTTGAGAAAAGAGTGCAAATTCATACTTTAATGTGATCAAACAAAGTAAATAGTTGCAATTTAAGACACTACAAACATGTCAAAAATACCAGTCCTTCGCAGCTACTTTAGTGCTAGTGGATGATCACTCAATGATCAAAATCAAAAAGAAGAACGACGACAACAACGGCAAAGCCTTGTCCCACCAGATGGGGTTGGCTACATAAATTGCCACTGTACTCTATCAATAACCTAATATTTAGAATGAAAGTTAACCAAAAGATCACACTTAATAATTTCATTAAGTATTCTCTTTAGTCTTCCTCTACTTTTTTTTCTCAACTCCAAGCTTGAAAGCTTAAACCTTTTCAGTTGACAGAGCTCAGATTATTGGTTTTCAAACGATGAACGGGTTATGTTTGCTTCGCCTTGATGTCTAAACCTAGTCAGTGAACATGCCAATCATCAGCTTTGCCAAAAATATTTTTTCCATCATCAATCTACTGCATAGTCATCAAACCTATACGTGACGCTCAATTCCGACAGCTTATACTGTAAGTCTCAGAATCTCACACATCAATCAAGTATGGTCAACTGCATATCATAGACCTAACATTGCCTATGCAACATTCCAACTTAAAGGTCAAAACTCAGTCCAATCTAAGGTTAGATGTCTGCTGTTTTACAATAAACACGGATTTATAAAGCTCACGAATTTATGTCGCGTAAAGCATATTTTCTCTCTGCTCAATATCAAACATTAAGATAGAGCAAAAACCAAGCCTTGAAACTTTCCTCACATCCAATAAACAATACTACTAAGTTCTTCATTGTCAGCCATCAATAGCCAAGCATGATTCCATATTAAAATCATGGCACAAATCGACAAACTCCATTATCAGATCCAGAGCACCACTCAGAAAAACCCGATGTAGTCCAATCAATGTTCAACAGCATCCAAAACGACCATAAAAAATAACCAAACAGCGCGCATAGAGAGATAAAGTGTGGAGGACTAACTTGAAGTTGAGGAACTGGCCAAAGGAAAAAAGTGGCCAGAAATAGAGAGGAGGAGGCCAGTGGAAAGAAGAAACAGAGAAGAATGAGATGAACTGAACTAGCTTGAAGAAATGAGCGACGTAAGCCATCACTTTAGATGGGTCCCGACCTTTCCCACAAAGGTCCACCCACGACTGTGGCGAAGTCCATAGCCAGTAGTAGAACGGAAATGGAGAGAGTATTCCGATCGCCGCCGCGATTCCCATTGAACTTTTCTGCTTCACTTTCCAGTATAGTTTGAGCTCAGCTTTTCAGCCCAATGAGATCCTCTTTTTCCTGATTCCCCAGTACGATCACGTGAACCTGGTGTCCATAGTTTGGGCTTAAACTACAATGTGGCCCATTTTCTACGCCCAATAACTTGATCTACATAAAACTCTGGGCCGTAATCCCAAGTTGAAATCATTTTGAGAGAATTATAATTAGGTTCGATCAAGGGACTGATTACTTGTCAAATATTATATTCCTTAATTAACATCTAATTTTTATTATTTGGAAGAAATTTTTGTGAATATTTAACTAATAATGGTTGAGTTGGTTTAACACAAGAGGATAATCTCTCACAATGTGAAGAACTAATATTCGAATCATCGTCAATAAAGATGCCTACATTTAATTCTTGAAAGTAATTCAAACATGATTGACTTCAATAGGAGTAGGGGAGAACATAGGCTAGGCTAGGCTTTGGCTAAATGGGCTTAAGCCTGTAATGGGGAACCTAAAGCTTAAGCTTTAACTTGAGTCTGTATACATACTTTTTATTAGGTTCAGATCTAGGCCTTCAAAAAATCTAGCATAACTTGTAACCTTTTTGTAGACTTGCTTACATTGTAAGCCTTTAAAAAGGTCTCATATTTCAAACTTTAAAGGTCGTAACTAGGCTTTCAGACTAGTAAAGCCTTCATTTTATATAAACTTCAAAGTCTATATTTTTACAAATGGAATACTTTAAATAGGTTTGAAACTTAACCTTTTTGCTAAATAGACTAAACATCACCATGCTATAACCTTTTATAGAAGGCATGGCCTATTTCCACTGCTAAATAGGAGGATATATACTTACAGATACACCCAATTTGCCAACACTATCAATTGAACTAATATGCAAGATAGAAGGTTATATGTTCTTATTTATATTATAAAGATATATATATATATATAGAGAGAGAGAGAGTTTTAGACAAACGAAGTTAGATACTTGTTCTCTGTCCTTGTTTTTCACATATATAATCCTTTATTTGTTGTTTTTTCGGCCAGCATATAATCCTTATACTTAAAACTTATATGGCAAGTAAAATTGAGTAACTATTAACAGTGATTAAGTGGAGGGGAAGGGACTTGATTATTCTCAACTATCCAATTGGATATTCATATAATATAACATTGCTTGAGTATCTGACCAAATAGTACAAAATATCAAATAGTTGTATAAAAAAATAAATTACTTGTGAAAATTCCCTATATTTGAAATTTAAAATATCTTCATACTGAAAAATCAAAATGAAAGAGTAATGAAGCACAGGAAATCTGATACAGGAAAATTTTTGCTTGTTTCAATTCGATCTCTCCCAAATGACTCAAAATGCATGAAGGAGATCAAATATATGTTTGTTAACTCATTATGATCGTGTTGAATAAAAAGAAAAGGAATCTCATCATTATCATATCACAACGAAAGAATTTAATTATAAAAAAGTCACGTACGAAGTGAACAACATAAATGTTGTTGTCATTTAATCCTCAAAATTTGTTATTACATGCTCCTTAATTATAGTAGAACTTTTATTAATTTTTTTTGTTTAAAACCCTCCGGTATCCAGTCCTCCTTTGGAGAACTGATTAATTTAAAGTGCCCCTAAGGAAAGAGGATTTCCTAGGGATCGAGTCCAAGATGGTGGCTACGTGGCGTCTTGCCTTCTCCTTGTCTCAACCGTTGGACCAAGCCTCCTTGGGCTGATTAATTACTACTTACAATCATTAATATAAGACTCAAGTAATTAGTTTTGAGAAGTTCAAATAAATAAATAAATAATTTTAAATTATTTACATCTATCATTTTTTTTAAAACAATTGTCTAATTTGTAAATTGATATATAATCTAACAATTTACATGATATTTTCAAAGAGATGATGCAATACAAATTATGGTTTAATAATTTATTTAACTTCCTTTAACTAGGTCCTATATTATAAAGATGAAACATAATAATATTTTTTCATGAAAACAAATTCATTATCTTTTAAATTGTTCATGGAGTAGAGAGATAATAAATAGGCTAAGTTACATCAAAAGATGTTATATCTTTAGAGAGGAGACACATGAATATACTAACAAGATTCAAAAACCAATGAGCCTTTATTAAAAAAAAATGCTGGTCAATATCTTTTTTCAGTCTACTTGAGAATTTAACTGTATCACATATATTTTTATGTCCTGAAGATTTATACAAGCTGGTAAAGGTGGAATTAACCAATCACTTTTAGTAATTTGTTTCATAAAATTGTTTGTTGGTTATATTTTAAAAATATGCAGAGAAGATTTTTTTTTTTGGTAAAATTTTTTTGATTTAAATGGAGGTTAAATGGAGAGGTTGGTTCTTCTAGTCGGTAATGCTCAACTTTGATCCAATATCACCAAAATATAATATAAATATTTATATATAAAAAAGTGCAAGAATCAAATCAAGCAAATCGATATGAATATTCTCCTCCTATCTTAAATAATTGAATAAGAAAACCTCACCAATTTTTACTTAATGAGAGTCCCACTCCAGCATGCTTCTTCTTCTTTCTTTCTTTCTTTTTTCTGAGGAACTTCATAATTCAAACTGAAAAGGAACTTGTTTTAAGAGTATATATGCGTGTGTTCATGTTATATACTCAACAAAACTAAGAACTAAGACAAAGAAGAGAGAGGAGGAAAAAAAATGAGTACCTTTCATTTACTTTCATGGTACCAATTATGTACTATTTTTTATTTTTATATAATATCCACTTGGTAATAACATATATAGTTTATATGAGGCTTAATCTTATAACACATGATGTTTTATACAAAGTATTGAGATATAATAAAAAATAAATCTTATGAATGTAAGTGGAAAAATAAATTCCAAGACTTTGAGAGTTACACATCTTTTGAGGAATTTAAAGTGGCATAGGAAGAAGATGCATGATCATTCACACAACTATTATATTGGCAAAAATCCAACACATGCATACCAACATAATCTGCATTTAACAATGGTGGCTAATCTTTCGCAACCAACTAAGAGTTAAATTCATTCCAAAAAATATTTACACATTTAATACAAGATAGTATTTTTATAAAATT
>QFDD01004042.1:0-15236 GCA_006871305.1 Vachellia collinsii
TTGAAGGGATGAATCCAATAATGAGCCAACCAACTTATGAGGTTAATTAAGAAGGTTTTCTAGAAAAGGTGACACAAGGAAGTAATTGATCAAGACAGAAAATCTTATTTGAAACACACATAAAGGCCAATTTCATGGAATTTAAATTTTTCAACTGTGATCATACATGTATTTGGAGGCCAATAATTAGTATATGGCCCTACACCATCTGTCCAATCTTTACTAACCTTGAAGAAGGAAATAAACTAAACATTTTGTACAACTCCTAGTTAAAGTATTCATTTAGGTTCGCAACATAATATTCATTATAATCTACAATTTTATTCCCCTTTGTATGTAATGTAGTAGTGTAATTAAATTGCACTACAAACAAAGTTTTATATTTAATACCGAAAGGAGTATAACTATACAAACTGAAGAGGCGGTTTGTTACGAGGGATTTTGAAGGAATGGGAAGAAGGAAAATTTTTTATGAGTTAGATTTTAAAAAAATTGAAGTGCGGTTAAAAAATTTAATTAATTTTTCTTACTCTTTTATTTTAACTATTTTCTTTATTAAGATTTTGCAACCCTACTTTTTCAAGTTAGGTTTATTTCCTACTCTTGATAAGATATTACATACTTTTGATAAATAATTCATAACTTGTTTTATGAGAAATAACTTATTTAAGATTTTATAATTTTTCCAAATTTTTATGAGGTAGATTTAAACAATAAAAGAAGTGAGGCAAAAAAATTTAATTAATTTTTATTACTCTTTTATCTTACATATTCTCTTATTAAAATTTACAACCCCACTTCTGCAAGTTTTTTATATCCAACTCAAAAAATTTTCCTCCACTCGCCTTATATCAAATAGCCCATTGTACTCTCTTGGATTCTAGATGTAAGGTTGTTTTAACTAATTAGTAGAATCAAGTGAAAAGGATAGTTATTTGTAATTGATATGTAAAGAAATTGTGACACTTTTTCAATAATATCCCTACCATCCAATGCTTATAATTCAAGGCAGAGATAAAAATGCCTAATAAACAAGGGTATTATGGGAAAGAAACAATTAATACAGGAGAAAAGAGAAAATTGCACCTTATATTTAGGGTCAAGCAAAAACTTAAATGCACCTTGTATTTAGAATGGAAGGAAGTACTACATTAACATAAAATATTATTATTGTTATTTATTAGTAATAAAAATTATTAAACAAGAATTGCAAAGGCAACCTATTTAAGTGGCGTAGTGTCTATAATATTTATTAACCAGTGTCTAACACATTTATTTTTTCAGCTTATGTGCAAACTATATTAGTTATATGTAATTGTCAAATTGTAGATTTTTTGTGCTAGCTAACTTTACTCTTATTTTAATTGATGAGGAAGACCTTGCACAAATATTAACTCTATTATGCTTGCCTGAGAAAGCAATGTAGAAAGAAGATGACAGCAACACAAGTCCTTGACCGAATTTCACTTCCTAATATCCATGAACTTTCTGGTTGGCATTAAAGCAAGGCTTTTCTTTTTCCTTTTTTTTTAAAAATTTTTTACAACTTAAAATAATATTTCAGTAGATTCAGTCCAACAAGGACAATAAAGCTTCGATTCTTTCCAGGGCAAGAAATTTCCAGTACCCACTTAGATTGATCCTAATATTTGAATATGGAACAACATAGCACACTCTCTCTCTTCTTGCTTTCTGCCTAGAGCACACGAATGTTAAAGCTAATTAATTACCATTAACTTATTAGTAAGGAAAACCTAAACAATAATATACTACTTTTTAGTTTTAGCCAACAGGCCATTGTCATTTCATTGTTCCTATACACAATATATTGTCTTTTTGGTACCTGACAAGGTGGAAAAATTCAAGCCAAACCATGGAAGAAGACAAAATTTATGATATTATAGGCATGAGAGTTTTTTATTGGAGTTTCAAAAATGCATGCCTTTCATCTTTGTGTTTCACAATCCCCCCATTAAAGAGATCGATCAGTTCTAGGAGGTTAGCTTCTCTGCACTAACTACTAAAACGAGCAGCCTCAGTAAAAGACAAAAGCTCTCTTTGATTTGTCAGCTCCATGACAAGGTTCTTTACTCATTGTGTCCCGAAAGTTTCGCCTATAAAAAAGTTTCATACTTGTTCTCTCTTTCCAACTAATTCTCTCCTTCATAACAAAAAAATAATGGCTACTATTTTCTCATTTTCATCATCTGCATACCTTGTTGTGAGATGTTGTTCCTCCATGAGAGAAAATCACGACCAACGTAAACAGCAGCCAAACAGCAGCAGCATCAGGATTAATGGGACTTGGAGGTCTCCGATTAAGGTTGACTCACTCAGCCAGACAGCAGAAGCAGCAGTTATGTCTGTTGCTCCAAATGGCCTACGCCAGAACATTCCAACAAAGAAGCAGCTTGTTGATCCTCACCGTCAAGGGCTTATCGTCGAAGGCGGAGTTGGCTACAGACAGACAGTGGTCATTCGGTCCTACGAGGTTGGCCCTGATAAAACCGCAACACTAGAGAGCATCCTCAATCTCCTTCAGGTGTGTCTACGTAGTAAAAGGGTTCATTGATGCCACATCAGGCAACCTTGAATTTTTGTGTTGTTTTTTCCTGTGTAACTCAGAGTATCTCAAGTCACTTTGGACTTGAGACTAATCTCCATCATACAACCTTAGGTGTTTGCGTTGTTATTATAACATAGTTGGTGGTGGTGGTGATGACCATGATGTTGCAGGAGACAGCATTAAACCATGTATGGATGTCTGGACTGCTCAGTGATGGATTTGGGGCAACCCATGGAATGATGAGGAACAACCTCATCTGGGTCGTCTCAAGAATGCAAGTTCTGGTTGATTACTACCCTATCTGGTAAGTATAATCTGCATCCATATCCATAACGGTCAGCTCAACAATGACAGAAAATTCATGTAGAATTTTTGAAGTTTGTTTTTTGTTGGCAATAATATGCTCATCTCATCTTCAGAAATTTTCACTTTACTTCAGGTAAACCTCCCTTCATAACGGCATTTTCCTAAAGATCCTTCATATTATCATTTCTCTTCAGAGTTTATAAGCAGAAAACCACAATCATTCATGTCTTATAACGTAAACACATGACAATCCAAAACTCAAACTAAAGAACAAAATACACTTCGATCCTCTTCATCAGAATAGCTTGTGAGTAACCATAATCTGCGCAGATCATTCCCAATAGACACAAACATTTTTCCGATTTCCTGGCTGGTGTAAGGCTGAACCATAACCAGTGAATGAACTATGACAAACATGGCAGGGGTGAGGTGGTTGAAATTGACACATGGGTTGGCGCATCAGGTAAGAATGGCATGCGACGAGACTGGCTGATAAGAAGTCAAGCCACAGGTCGTATTTTCGCCCAAGCAACAAGGTTTGTCCCAAAAATTCAGACCCGATAAAGCTCCTTGTTGTCGCTGTTATATGACTTTACTCATTAAGACAATTTATCAAACAGTACGTGGGTGACAATGAACCGAACGACAAGGCGCCTCTCAAAGATCCCAGATGAGGTGAGGGAAGAACTTTCACCTTGGTTCATAGAGAAGCAAGCAATAAAGGAAGACACCCATGAAAAAATTGTCAAGCTAAACAAAGAAGCAAAATATATGATATCAGATCTCAAGGTATATGGCCATATTCATATTCTGCTTCGCCTTTAATTTCTTACCAAAGCGCACAAACACAGCAACAAACTCTGACTGCTATTTTTCTTCCCTCATTGATGCAGCCAAAGAGGAGTGATTTAGACATGAACCAACATGTCAACAATGTGAAGTATGTAAAATGGATGCTAGAGGTGAATTAAAAATATAAATTTCAAGCTATTACTTCATTTATAAATCCCATAATTAACTTTAGAACAAAAACTTCATTTTCAGACCATCCCAGATCATATCCTAGAGAGCCACCAATTATCTGGAATCACACTTGAGTACAGAAGGGAATGTGGGAGATCAGATATAGTTCAATCACTGTGCGATCTTGAAGAAGACGGAATACTGAATGATGTGGAGAAAGGAGATTACAATTCAAATCTGTTCAACTTGGCGTCAGAGATTATCAAGGGAGGTGGATTATTGGGATGCCTCGAGCAGAGACCCATTAGGTATACGCATTTGCTACAAGCCAAAGGAGGGAATAAAGACGAAGAGATTGTGAGAGGAAGAACAGTGTGGAAGAGGAAGCTCCCTTCAACGCCATTTCTCACTCAGTAATATTATCTACACGTAGAAAATTGCCTTTGCAGAAGCAACAAAGTTGTATATTATTGTGTGAACTCATCAAGAAGTTCTTGGCAAATCTGCCATTTTAACTCCCAAGTGGAAATATTGTATAATATCTATAAATATAATTATAAACCAAATTTAAAATGCATTTAAATTTTTTTTGTTAAAACATTGTTTAATCTATCAAATATACCTTGATTTTTATTTTGGTTTCTCAAGTTTCAAATCATGAGTTTTATTCATCGTTAAAGGATAAAATATTCTAAATTTTTATTAAATTATATGAATCAACGTTTTAAATATAATTAAATTTAAGGAACCAAAACTTATTATTTAAAACTTGAAGGACTAAAATTAAAATGACGCAAAGTCTCAAATGAACCAAATGTTGCTTTAAAGTTTACAAACAAGGGCTACGGAAAAAGCATAAAAATTGGATTAGAATGATTAATGTTCTAAGTTTTTATTAAATTATATGAATCATTGTATTAAACAGAATTAAACTTGAGAAACCAAAATATATGGTTTAACTTGAAGGACTAACACCAAAATAAAGGTAAATGAATTAAATATTGTATTAACTCCTTTTTCCAACAACCATTAATTAGTTGTGTAATTGGATATCCCAACTATATCACATCATACTTTGAAGTTGAAAAAACAGCAAACTACAATTACCAATGTTGCATTTATTCAATAGCATCTCAATCAAAATCTTTGCATTAGATTCAAAAATAGCTTCCTAAACCCCTAGAGACTAATATTAGACCTTTGAAACTATTTTCTTTTGTTGCCTATCTGGTTCAACGAAGTTTTGCTCTGACTACATTTACATCCAACCTGTTTCACGCACCTAGTTTTGGTGGGTGAGTTTTCCAACAGAAATTTCTGCATACACTGAAACTCAAACTCAAGACCTTACTTAAGCGGAATCAAATCGTTTATAGTTTAAATCAATTATCAACCCAAGTTGATACCTTCCAAACTAATTTGAAATGCATTAAATTTCCCTCCCTCCCTCCCTCCCTCCCTCTCCCTGTGTGTAAACAACCCTTAAAAGAAGAGTGGGGATAAGGAATCTTTTGGCCCATGGTCCAACGGCAGACGAATTATTTGGTCTTTGGATCTCATGGATATTCAAAGGAAAATTCATATTGTTTGGGATTTCAATCCCCTCCCTCTTAGTTTGGTTTTATGTTAGGGCTTTAGCCCCCCTCTTGCATAATAAAAAAATAAATTTTAAATATAAAACTAACAGCAAATCATATTGCTCATAATGCTATGCCATAAGTCCACCTATAAAATATGAAATCACAAACTATATTACTCCTAATTCATTATTAATATAATTTATTTCACAAATTCCATGTAATAAACATCTTTTAAATGTAAGATAAACCTTTCATGCATCTTAAAGAAAAGTTTGTAACAATCTTAGACTCGTCAAAAAAAACACTCCAACACTCCAATTTTATTCTATTTTTATGAGAAAATTTGAATTAAATCATGAAAACTCATCAAGATGAAGACATACTTTTAGGTTCAAAACAAGCTTACAAAGATATTTTTAGATCACCCATTAATAATACCTTCATATCGACAACGATAGTTGAACTCATAATCTCGTGAGTTGTAAAACAACTCTTCTCAATTGAATCAACTTTTATTACCTCAATTTCATCCTTTATAACGAAAGAATAAATAGGTTACAAGATATTTAATTAAATGAACAAGGGGTAAAGTATAAAAAATTATTTTAAATTATTGTATGAGACCTTATAATCTATATATCAGAAAAAAAGTTCAATAAGACACCCTATATACTCAGGAGGAGAGGAAATAATATATTTCCCTGATTTTCTAGTTTGGTTTGGGCAATTTCAATTACATTTGATTGCACTGTAACTTATATTTTATATTTAGAACTAGAGATAGTATTTTGCAGCACAATAGAGTCTAATAATAAAATTACCTGCATTACATGCACTTCTAAACACATCAATCCAATCTTGCAACATGCAAATTTCAGTTATACAGTACAAGTTAAAAACAGACGCCCTATGTTCTTCTTTGATCAATAAGCACAAATGAATAGATTGACATTACACAGAGAAGAACTTGACCAAATTCACTTATATAAAGAAACCTGTTCAGATGTCTCTCACATCAGAAGTACTTCTTTCTGCCAGCCGAAATTCTAATACTTGAAATCTCAAGAAACTGCAGATCACTATCCTAGGAAAATCATCATCATTTACAATTATAATGTAGAAGGTCAATCATGAATATGAATGACTATCAAAATCAGGAAGGTATCAAAGAATTTAATGCACTACTTCGACACGGTAAAGTTATCGCCGCTTCTTCCCTAGATTCCGATGCAGTTGCGACGACCAAACAAGCAAGAATGTAACAAAAGCCACTCCAACTGATGACCAGAAGATGACCAGCCATAGAGGCATTGAATTATTATACAACCCTAATGAAACACAGCAAAGGAGTTATTAGAGATTCAAGAATATTTGGCATAAAAAATTAAGAGGCAAAAAACTATGCCGCAGTAGATAGGAATTTGTCTGGTTTTTCTACAAGATCATGACATGCAGAAGAATATTTTTTTTTTTTTCAGGGTCATTGATAGCAAGAATGAACATATATGCGAAGAGACCTACCATGCCCAAACTTGATGCAAATAAGAAGTTCCACAATGCAAATAGCAAGAGATAGCCAACAAAATGCACCAACCTTCTTCACTGGCTTCCTGGAAAGTTCACAATGAAATGTCTAGATGAATAGCCTGAACAACAATAACAAGAACAACAAGCCTTATCATACTAGGTGGAATCGACTACATAGATAGTGCAACGTTATTATGTTATATCAACAAGGTGCCCATGTGTTTGCGTGCATACTATTTTTCCATATACAATACATAAGCAAACAATAATCTTCTCTCTCATTTTTTTTCTCGGAAAAATTGGTGAAAAGACTATGTTTGGCAATTTTATTGGCCAGCAAGACTTTGCACGTTTTTATATACAGAAAATACTAGTATTGTGTAGGATTTCATACACATAACTACCAGTACACCAATTTTGGTCATCCCTAATAATATTTTCAAACAAAAACTTTTAACTGCTTTTCCCTTTTCTCTTTTGTGAGGTAGGGACAAGAGATGGAGGATGTACCTATCTTGAAGGTAGGTGTTGTACTCGCGAATGGTTGGAATAGCTAACAACCACCATAAAATCAACCTATAAATTATTACTGGATTTCGTGGAGGTATCCAGAGGCAAAACTTCAGAAAGAATGTATTGAGTTCCACTGTCAAAAAGACAACACAGAGACTAAGTACTTGAACAAAACGCCATGGACCGAGCAAAGGATGCCACTCATCCTTGTCCCACTGTGCCGGTGTGAATTGTCCTAATGTTCGTTTCACCTGATAATAGTATCAGCAGACAGAAATGTTAAGAGAAAGAAGAATAATAAATCCAGAGTTGGACAACAATCCAATAGAGAAACACAGAAATCAGAAAGATGTGAATGGATTGTGATCTTTAAACCATGCAAAGAATAATAAGTCATAAATGAAAATATATATAATAGCAAAACATACTTTTCCCATTATATTAGGTTGCCGGCTTAAACCGACCCACTTGTATGTTTTCCCATCAAAGTATCTAACAGTATGCATTCCTGCCCATATACCTGCAAAGTCAACCACATAAAAAAGGGTTTTCAGCAGCTCTAACACATTCGTAGTCTTTCTTGATGTGGTGAGCAGCCTCACTAGACAATATAAATAACCAATATCTTATCTCATGAAATATTACTCAGAAACCTGAACCACCAATCCTAGGTTCTTCGGAAATTTTATTGGAAATGTGAACAAATGCACCTGAACTTAACAGCTCTAATTCAAAATAGTACCAGAAAACATAGTTTTTAGACAACCCCAGAGCTCAAAAGTGTTAAAAAGTCAACTAAGCATTCTTCATATAAAAGGCTTGCCCTTTCCACAATGGATTTTAAATCATTCACATAAAAAAATTAAGATCAGACCATTGAATGAGTTAAATGTAATCGTTTACTTATGAATACAAGGAACAATCTCAGGATTTGACTTGGATGCCACATGCATTATTCGCCTCACCAAGCAGCCAAAGAAAAAAGAAAGCACAAATTCTTACCAAACCAGTTGCAGATCAAGATGTCAAGAATAATGCTGTCCCACCAGCACTCGTTGAAGTTTGGTAACATGTGGCGGAAGGTAAACTGAAAATGCCACCATGAAATACTTTTACAACATGGAAAAATTTAAAAAGCTAGCATTCTTTAAGGACTTCAATATACAACCATGCAAAGGAGGATGTTGAAGAATAAGATCAAGAGCTTACCTCCATCAACTCGAATCCAATCGACAACACCCACAAAAGGGGTTGATTACGTATCAATATAGCCTTTCCCCACCATCCAATGATATGAGCAAGAACAAACTCATCAAAAAGTGTCTCCTTGAGAAAGAAAAGAGTAAATATATATATCAGCTGCATGTAGGACTAAATAAAATATAGATAGCAAGAAAAAATTAGAAGAATGAGGAGAAAAATAAATTAAAGGTTTTGAAAGAAGAAATCATACATAAACATTCTTAAACCTGCTTGTGGGGTTTTCGGGTATGTATATACGACAATCAGCACCATATGACCTTTCTGGAAGCTCTGCATAAAGTAATGCAAAATAATTATGATTCAAATTGACAACTTTCCACTCTCAAAAGCAACTCAGCTCAAAAATAAATTAATTCTGTTTAATCCAATGCTAAAAGAATAAAATTAAAAAAAATAAAGAGAAACACATATGGCATTACCGACACCAAGATCAGGATGAAGAAACTTCATGAACTGTCTAGCATCATCACGCTTCTGCAGAAACATAAATTGGAGGCCTCAGATAAGCATACAGTTGATTCAGTTAGAGGTACAAAAGCAACAAGTTATGTCTGCCATCATGTTTGTCACCCACAACACAAGGTATAATAGGCAGACAGAAAGAGTGGGAGACAAGAAACATACAAATCAAGAAAGTATGCAAAAATCTAATTCAAATGCATACCCCAATACACTCAACTGATCAAAATCAGAAAACAGGAAGTTCAATTGAAACAAAACAAGCAACCTGGAAGAGCAAAAATGTAAGTGCAACAAGGTAAACAACAGCCATGCCATGGACGAGACGCCAAATTGCAGGATGTGGTCTGATCAGAACCCTGGATGAAGACAAAAAAATAATGTAAGTCAGACAAAGATCAACTCTCAACAACTAATTTACCGCAAAAGTTAAGCCAACTAATATCCTAACTCATAAAAACCACCCCATCCAAAATGCAGGTTTCATTACATCACATGACCGAGGGCTTTTACACAAGGCTCTTGAGTTGTCATCAAGATGATATGTAGTGTGACTGTATCATTTAGCCACATAATCTTAATTTCAGAACTAGAATTAATACAAAGAAAGATTGAAAGAAACCAATTAAACAACATCTTCTGGTTTTAAAAATGAAAAAGTATTTTCTCATATCTAACAAGACGAATTCCACTAAACAAGCTTTCCTTGTATTTAGACCTAAATGTAACAATATACCAGGAACCTATACATAAAAATAGATATATGGAATCGACAATAATAGAAGGTTTATAAACTACTCAAAGCAATCAATGCAATTACTCACGTGGAAGGAGCTTGCAGCAGGCAATAAGCAAGAAATACTGCAATCATTGCCCATACACCCCTAAAAAATTGAAGGTGAAATCAAAACGTTGAATAAGCATTCTAGCAACAAAATGTAAGCTATAAATAAGCAATATGAAACCCATCAGTATCAAAAAGAGCATACCTTTTAACAGAAGTTACAAGATCACCAGATGCATCTCTTTCTGGATCAAGTGCTCCACTTGCCCAACTGGCATATTCATCCAAAAAAAAATTGATCAAACTCAATAGTAATGTAGGACAAATTCCTGAGTAAGTAGTAATAATGCACCAACATTATATGGAGACAATTTATCTGGCAGCATACTCACATAAGAAAACAGGCACCAATTAGTAACAACGTAATTGTGCGTGGCTTGTATGCCCAGGCAGTCCATGGATCAAATTCATCTTCAAAATCTGACAGATGAGAGCCACCATTTTCTTTAACAAGACAGTCATCTCTCGTAACTCTTTGATAACCCTTGGTCTCCATAATTTTACCGTTGAAGAGATGCTACTTTCCCACTACAGTTAAATCTGCAAAAGTAAGATCATTCACTGATCTTGTGAGACTGTGACCTATGCTCCTTAATAAAAACACTCCTGCAAAGCATACAGAGCAACAAATGACATGAAACATAAATCTCCACCCATGTAAGTCAAGGAACCATCCCATCTAACGATGAAAGGCCAGTATAAGCACAAAAGGTAAAGATTTCAACTAATTTCTCGTGCAGAATTGAATCTAAGTTACATGTCATGTGCAACCATTAACAAGAGAATGATATTCAGGGAAGGATAAAAGATGTATGGCAAGCAGTATAAATGTACAATGCAATTACTGTCAACATAAAGTACAACAGTTGTAAGTAAAAACGATAGTGATTTTCAAAAGAATATTTTTACAAAATATTCTTATACAATTTGTAGTAGTAGTTGTTGTTGTATTCTTATACAATTTTCCCTTTTTACCTTTTTTTATTTTATTTTGCAGTGGTCCCAGAGCATTATTTTTGAGCAAAAGGCATTACCTAGTTTGCATTTAATGCAAAACAAATGATTCCAAGGATCCACCTACATGAATAAGAGGCTTTTGTGAACTTACCCATCTTAGGGTTCCACATTAAAACCAGATATGACAATTACAGGAAGCTAAACAAGTTTCAACATATCAAACCTTAGATTGCAATCCTGTGGCAGTATCTAAGAAAACATCTTAATATGAAACGTTATAGATTTAACCAACATTACATCACAAATTCTACCACATACTGGAGGACTCTACAATATTATGCAACTTCAGCTTTAATGTCTGAGCAACAGCAGAACAGTACAATCCTGCATTTTAACTCAGAACAGCCACATGCATATCACAGAATAGCAGGCTGAGCAATTGACCCCTTCTTGAAACTAAACTTTTCAACAAGCACTTGACAAAAGGATAACTACAACAAGAACTCCAAACATACAAAGTTTGGACCCATCACAATAAATTTAATGTAAACAGATATTAAATTTGACCATCATAGCATCATGATGGATCTAAATCTCGCATCCACAGACACTAAATTAGGAAACCCGTTACAATACTGCATGTAAGAGGAAAAAACAGATTGAAGCTTGAACCCTGAACTTGAAAATAAAATAAAGAAATGAAGAATAAAGAATTGGGACGACCCGAAAATGGGAAGAAGGAAAAAAATGACGTCCACTGAATATGAGTAGATTCGAAAACTGGAGCCAGAAAGAAAGTAAAGAACTTTGCATAGGCACAAAAGAGGTGGAGATAGAGCGTATCTCACAGCCAGTGGCATCACACAAAAAGGAATTTACTTTTACTCCACAAAAAAAAGGGGGAATAAACACACAGAAAAAGTGAGTTAGAAAGTCAGGTTATACTTTTTGCTGTTACGGGGTCGGGAACTTACGTAAGGAGAATGTAGGAAGCGGCAGAAATGAGGACCCGTGGCCGTACGATTGGAGAAACAAGAAGATCGCAGCCGTAGGATCAGAGTAGAGGGGAGGGAGGTTGTAGTAAGATATAGAGAGAGGAGGGGATGAGTTTAATAATAACGAATGAGGGTATCGAAATCGGGCGAGAAAAAGATAAAAGTGCCTGTGTTTCTGCTACTGGGGAGCGATAAAAATTGGATATATTTGTTCGCAGAAAATGGAAAAGGAAGAGAGTTATCTCAAGTTTCGGCTTTGAAGCGTCTCTCTATTGGAAACTGTGAGTCTCGGGTCTATGTGGGTGTGCTTCTTCGCGTTCTCTCGGCGTGTGTTCTGGTTTCGCTCGCAGCATAAAGCAGAGTCTGCAACAGCGGCTATAGGGGCCAACGGGGGGACGATGAGAGAGTGTACGGCGGTCAAAGAGAGATTTGAAGATGTTTTTGGATTCGCACAAGGCTGGGAAGAAATGAATATGCACGCGCGCGCACATATATATAGAAGGAGCTAAATGTTTGCGTGGTGTATACAAAACAGAAAAGTATGCTTCTCACGATCAAAATAAATATTGGACAGAATTAAATCTAAATTTATTTTTCTTTAATATTCATTAACACATGATAGCAAAATCAAAGCATAACAAATTAAATATATAATTGTACATTGATATGAAACCTTTAATAAAATAATTTATAAATATAACCAAATAAAATGTTATCTATCTATCGTATAGACGGAGTATTGATTAATGATTATTGGGATAATGAAATATTTGATCCCTAAATTTGTCTTAATTATCAATTTGGTCCTTACATTCAATTTTTATTACTCAAGTCCCTAAAGTTTGATAATCATGCACAATTAGTTGGTGGCATTTCCCATCCAATCCAAATCATAAGAGTTGATTGTGTATGGTTATAGAACTTTAAATACTTCATTAATAAATATGAAACATTCGGGAAAAAATGAATAATTGAAAAAAATTTAAGGGACTAAAATTTTTATTATCCATGTATTATTAATCATGATCAATAAATATTCATTTTACTTTAAGAATAAATTTTATTTTTTAACACTCCTGATAAAGAGTGATGTTTTAGTCCAAAACATATAGTTTAACATTTGAGTGGATGGAAATAAAATTTTCAAAGTTGCAAGGGAAACTTGTGCTATGTAATTATTTAAAAATATTATTTAATCGAGATCCTTTTGATCATGGTCCGATAATGATTCAATGAATTAGTGGTCCAACTGGTTCAGTGACCAATTCAATTCTAACAACATTGTATATAAGTATTAATTTTAAGGGAGGTTCATATATTTTAAAACTATATTGGAGATTTCTGGAATTGCAAAAAATAAATAAATAAAGAGAATTGTAGTGTGTTTTTCTCAACAAGGATAATAAATGTTGTGCAAATTTAAATATTTATGCTTTAATTTATAATTTATCTCAATGTATTATATGTTAATATTATCTTTTAAAATAAAATATTTATATCCTGTTTTTTATCTGTGTCAATTAGAATTTTTTTAAAAAATATGTGAAATTTGAAATATTTATTATTCATCACTTATAAATAAAACAACTGATTATAAGTCATGTATTTATTTTCTGGACAAAAAATATATAATATTTAGAAATTTTTATGATAAGAAAATAAGGTTTGAAAGAAATAAATAAAATATTTCGGTATATTTGTTTATTTTTAAAATATTACGCATTTTTCATCGATTTCGTGCAACTTCATTTTTGACTTGAGGTGCAACTTGATCGTTTCATTCCTTCAACTTCTTACCTAGTTTAATATTTTTATATACCTCAATAATACATATTATCAGTATATCTGAGTAATTGACTTTAATATCTTTATTTATTCATTTTGTTCACATCTTTTAAAAAAATTCTATTATAATTATTATATTTAACCGAATCATGTTATTACTATGAGGCCTACTTATTATTTATTGTGAGATTTTTTTTTAGTGATTAATTACTCATCTCATTTCCACAGGCATTGGGTTCAAATTGAGGAAAAATAATTACATGCCCACAAATATATTTTATAACAGGATGATAAAAATAATTAAAAAAATTTATTATATATGAAATTCATGAAAAAATGTAATTGCCATATTTTCGTGGAAAAGATCAGTAGAGCACAAATAAATTGACACTCCGAAAATATGTAATAAAACTGTATTTGATAAAAGAGTGCTTGTATTTAAAAAAGAGAGAATTGAAGAAAAATCACTCATTAAAGAATTAATTATAAAATGGAACATTTCACACACGTGCAACTGACTTTCCATAATATACAATTGAACTTTCACATTATGTACAATTGAGTTTCTATATATAAAATTTAAAAAATTTAATTTTTTTTATTAATTTCTTAATTGAGAGATTTTTCTCAATTTTTTCTTAAAAAATTACAAAATTTTGTTTTGTACAATAAAAAAAGAAATAATTAATCTTTCTGACGAACACAGCGTCAAATTGTGACAAAGCGACCTTGAGATGACGCGGCTTGATGAGGGAAGAAAAGGACAAGGAGCTATTAATTCTATACCCAAAGTACCCCTATATGAATCTTTTTTGATTGCAGCATATGGTTTTTATATTAAATTCCCACTCATTGTTTGGGGGCATGAAATCTTTTTTGACAAATGTGACATTAAAAATTATCAAATTAAAATTTTGGAGTGTTTTATATTTTCATTATACCCATATTATTGAGATGTTTTATTTTTTATGCATTAAATTTTAATTATGGAATGGTATGGATATTTTAGAAAAAAATGTTACAAATTCTTGGCATGTTAATTATAAATCATACTTACTACTTTTTAAAACGGTATGAATTGTTACTTAGCACATCTCATATTTATGACTAAAGAAAACAATTAAATATACTTGGAAATTTTATTATTTTCAATACATGATTGTAAAATTCTGAAAATGCCCTTCATTTAATACTAATCCCTAGCTCAAGATTTCTCTCTCCCCATTAAATTATGAAGGGTATTTTGGGATAAGATTAATAAAAAATGAAGTCACTCCCAAAAGAACACCTTGCAAAGCATAACAAATGTGGAATTCTTTCTATTCATAACAGCTGAGCCTGATTTAAAATATAATTCCAGTCTAATAATATATAGAATATTTAATTTGTTTTACCATTTTTCCTTTATTTGTTCTCTTAAAGAAAACACATGGACCAATGAGAAAGTAAAGACTATATACTCCATCCATCCGATATAA
>QFDD01004043.1:0-17150 GCA_006871305.1 Vachellia collinsii
AAAATCATGCAACACTAACTTTCTAATGAGGATGTTGAATGAGAATCAAATGTTTATTTATTTAATGAATAAACAAAAATAAGAAGAGGTAGTATAGAATCAGTAGTTGCTTAAAGAGTTCAAATTCAGATTTGGATATGTTGACTATTAAAGAAATGATTGTGCGATTTGCTTCGGAAGAAGGGAAATTAGTAATAAAAAAAAAAAAAAAGCAAAGAAAAGACAAATCAAGAGAAGGGAAAGAAAAACAGAGAAGATAACTATGCGGGAAAAAGTAGTTACATGTGGAGCAAGTCAAGTGGTCAAACAATATAATCATGCATTCATCAATTTAATCTGGACCCACAGACTTTATGTTAATTGATAATAAGATAATTAAAGTTAAAGATACCACTAATTTTTTTTTTCTTTAAATTTTTTTCAATATACATGCAGACGTTATCCGTTTTTTCAACTAAAGTGTTCATAGTTTTCAAATTGCACTGCCTCCTGTTATTACTGTGCCGGTCTGATGGCCTTTCATGTATTATACATGATTTGATTGACAAGTCAGATTTTTTAATAATTGGAAATTTGGAATTATGTTCAAGATACCATCTTAACATTAAATATGAATACCTTTTTCTAAAAACATTTAAATCGTATTTGTCCACTTGATTGATTCAATCATCTTATTAGATTCAACCTCTGTTAGTAATTTATCAATTTTTTTATTAAGCATGTGTACAATCGTATGGAAAGTGATCATGTTTAAGACGCTATTCATTATTCAATATGGATACCTCTCCTAATAAAAATTTAAGTATTAATTTACCATATTATGAGGGATTAATTTTTCCGTTAGACTTACAACACCTGGAGAGTGATGCATTGATATTTGATAAACAACGTACGGTTGATAGTAGTGGTGCTGAAATGGGTCAGTACCCATAAATCCAAAAAAAAAAAAACCTGGGAGCCCACTTTAGTTGGGCGATTACAAGTGTTGGGCCTTGCAGACTGACGAGGGAAGAGTTTAGTATAAGGGCGTAACAAATTAAAATTTAAATTATTATTTAAAAAATGTTTATATTTAGTAACTAATAATACTTTGAAGATGATTATCTCCAATACAAAAATACATGTGCTTAGTAGGAAAAAAGTGATATAAACTTCAAATCAAGACTTGCGAAAATGGCAATACATTTGATGCAAGAGACGTAATCTGTGGTATACTTGTATTTTAGTAAAGGAGCTATAAATAGTGAAGAAAGATGTTGGCGTGTGTGTGTGTGTGTGTTATGGCGATAGAAGAAGCATGTAAATGTGAAGATGGAAATAAGCTTGCAGAAACTAGTAACCAAATCCTGTCCTAGCTGCATCGGTACTTATAATAAGGTGCTCACCTTCTTCTATTTATAAAACATTTTCATTATGTTCCGGTGAAATTAATGATCTCAATAAAATGTTGTTTATGAGTTATGCTAACCACTTGCTGGGATTAAGATGGTAAGATTGAAATGGTTTTTAACAACCACATCTTTGTATATCATATTTAAGATCAAATAGGACATTGGAGCCTTGCCTTATGATTGAGAAGCAAGGGAGCATTTATGGACAGTAGTGATGAGTGAGTGGTCAAGTGGATAGGGATTACAGATAAGATATGGATAAATAATGTCTTTTTTTTCACATTCCCAAGTATTGCAATCTCCATTTGTATGCCTTATTTGGTCAAATAATTATGGTGTATCTGTTTATGGGAATTAACATTATAAAATGTAATCTCGGTTTACATGTTCTTTTATATATATATATATATATACATATGTATGTTTAAGGGAGGTAACATTACAAATACAATTATCTGTGTTATAGAGGTTCAACCAAGCTTCTAAATCAATGATTTACATTAAAATTATACATATGGTATTGTTCGAGAATGGTTTTTTTCTGTGATTTTACGCAATCCGAGATAAATATGTGAGGGAAGTTTTGTTTCGACTTACGTAAAAGTGATTTTTAAGTGTTTAACAAACAAGCCCATAATCCCCTTTCGTATAATAAAATTGATTGTCTTAATCTGTTCTATTTCTGATAATTTATTCTTATTCTTATCTATCAATTTTTCTAATACATAATTTAGTCTAGAAATTAAAATTAAAGCAACTCAATTCGAATGCCTACATCAACATCGTGATCTATGTATGAACTGTCCGATTTTCTCCAAATTGTTCTCAAAAAGTTTTAAAAATTCATTGTGGCCTCATCTTGATCGTCATTATAATTTATAAACCTCATTGTTTCTTTCGCTTATACATTCGAAGATGTGTGTGTAAACCATTTAGAAATTTAGAACTTATTTGACAACGACTTTCATAATCAGAATTACTTTTACATAAGTTGAAATAAAATTATCTCACGTACTTACCTTATATTGCGTAAAATCACTTTCCAAAAGTTAAATTCTAAACAAGCTATCAGTTCCATCTAACAAGAGAAAGCAACACAATGGACCTGTTTGAGATAATATTATAAAAACACATTCGTAATAAAATTCTTTTTATATATATATTTCATAAATCGTAAATCATGTTGAAAAAGATTTTCACCATTAATTCAAACAATTACATTTATTAGAAAAATGGAAAGAGGGAGTGGATTTCAACAAACATTGTAATTCCCTACAATAATACAAGTGTGATTGACAAAAAGGGGTTTTTAATTCGATATTAGTAAAACTATATTTACGAGTTTATTGGAAGACTTAATTAATATATGAAAATAAGGTTCTGATTTTATCCAATAAACAAGATACTTGATGCCGATAATAAAATATAAAAGAAGTTATATCGAAGTCTCTAAAGATATAAGTAATTAACTTGCAAGTTTTCTTCCTGGCCGGCATAATAAACTTGTAATGAAGCCAAAAATTTGTAATGCATTGCATCTTTCATTTTGCTGGCTATACATATTCTTTTACTAATTACAAGTATTTTCTTATGAAAAATAGTCATATTCCAACAAAGGATTGAGTTTGATAAAAAGGATCAATTATTTATAATATGATGAATGTAGATTCTAATTTTTGTTAAAAAATATGTCAAACATATAATGTTAAACAATACTTCAAATTAGACTATTTTTATTAAAATGATATATCTATTTAATATTATTTAAGATACTGTTAAGATATTAAATGTAATTATATCTTTTAGTTTATCCTTACAAGATTTAGATTGGTTTATTTTGAGAAATACTTTTAAACAGTTTTAGGGATTGATATTTATCTTATTTAATTTTTAATATATCTATATATATAAAAGAAAAGCTTGGCAAGTACCCATCGACAGAGAGACAACACAACGCACGACCAGTGGTATCTATATCTATCATCGATCGATTTGATTTTGCCCAGAAATTGTGTAAAATTATGAATTTTGAGGAAAAATAAAGACTACCCCTGATCTGTGCCGAAGCAAAATCGGTTTTTCGAAACCCTAATCGAGTTGCAAGGGTTAGAAAGTAGAGGAAGCGGAAGTATTAGCTCAGGTGACTTCGGAGGAGTTGCTATTTGGTGCCGGAGGCCTCATCGGATAGCATTCATATCTTCAGAACACTGAGAATGAAAAGTTTATTTAAATCTAAGCCTCGCACTCCAGCTGATATTGTGCGACATACGAGAGATCTTCTCTCATTTGTTGAACGGAATAATGAACCTCGAGAAAGCAAGCGGGAAGAGAAGGTGATGAATCAAATTTCTCTCATTTCATTTATGTTTTTGGTTTTTGAATCTTTACAATTTCGATTAGTCAGATTTTATTTAACTCGTCTCATTTCTTGTTTGCTGTTTGATGGTTTCCTCTTCTATTTTGCAATAGCAATCTAATTCAGAATTGATCATCTATCGCAATCTCTCAATTAACTGTTTGAGTTGCCCCCACTCCTCTCCCTGTTCGGTCGTAGAAAATTACTTGCCTTTCTTTTTTAACAAAAACGACTTTTTATCCATTTCTTCATCATCGCATGATTTAGCTACCAAATGAGTGTAATTTGGCTGGTTTGCTGATTCTTGTTGATTTTTTTCTTTTTCACTAAATTCACCCATAAAACATTAACATTTATCAGAACACTACTTTTCGAGATTTTAGGCATCCAAAACTAAGTAATATAGTAATTCCAAAGAGGTTGGGGGTGAAAGGAAAAACACTAACGGGTGATGACTCAATTATCTTTATTCTTAGTTTCATATGACAGGGATGCCATTCATTAGGGTGGATTTTATTCTTTTCTTATTTTATTTGATCCATCTAATGGCAGATGTCCGAGCTAAGTAAAAATATCAGAGAGTTGAAGTCAATTCTCTATGGAAATAGTGAATCTGAGCCGGTTGCAGAAGCTTGTGCGCAATTGACTCAAGAATTCTTCAAGGAGAACACATTACGACTACTTATCAAATGTCTTCCTAAATTGAATTTGGAGGTAACGAGGAATCTTGCAAGAGATTTCCATATTTTTGGAGTGAAAGTAATATACTATCGTATTACTATTATTAAGATGATATATTATCTCATTGTTCGGGTTATGGATAAAAATTAAACTTATGGCATGATGCTCATTTTTGGTGGTTGCTTATTTTAATTTTGTGCTTTTGCAGACTAGAAAAGATGCCACTCAGGTTGTTGCAAATTTACAGAGGCAACAAGTTCAGTCTAAATTGATTGCATCCGATTATTTGGAGAAAAATTTGGATCTTATGAATGTTCTGATTCTAGGGTAAGAATTTTTTGGACTAATAAATTAGTGCATGATAGTGGACTTTACTTAAAATAAAATAGAAGTGAAGTACTTATATCTTCACTAAGGCTTTTGAGTATAACATTATCTCATAATTTTTTCAAATCAAAGAGCACTTCCTTGAGGACGAAAATAAGGAGGAAACTGTGGTATTAAAATTCTCAAATAGGGGGGGAATTGTTGTTTTAAAACTGATAATGAAATAGGTTTTTTGTCAGTTCTTTCTTCAGATGTGGTATTTGCAAACTTTTGATCGCTCAGGATGGTTTGTTTATTTCTAACCCACTGTTTTTGACAATGTTGGGACCTAATGTCTTTGTGAATCAGACACTGTGGTAATACCTTATCTAGATCACCAAAGTTTGTGTCTTGGGTGAAAATGAGTGTTTTAATTTATTACTCTTTAATATCCATTTACCTTTTGTTATTGTTGTGGATTATATTTTATCTACTTTGATTCAAATATGGAAGTGACTGACCATTGTTTCTTTCTAGATATGAAGACACAGATATGGCTTTACACTATGGTGCTATGCTGAGAGAGTGCATAAGACACCAGATTGTTGCTAGGTGAGGAGAAAAGATCAGATAAAAATCATGTTTTTTTTGTTAAAGATAATCTAAAATTGTTTATGACAGATGACAACACAATCTTATTGGTCATTGTTGTAATTTGTGTTGGAATCATAGTTACTATACTTCATACATTTTCATCCTGGGAGAATTATGTCAAATGAGAATATCGGGTGCTTATATAAGGAACTAAATCATAGTAGCTGAAAAGGAAAACTGTTCTGGGTCAGTTAATATCTCGTGTGTAATTTTTGTGATGTTCTAAGACTTTTTGGGTTTTCTGTCAGCTATGTTTTGCAATCATCAAATATGAAGAAGTTTTTTGATTACATACAACTTCCAAATTTTGACATTGCTGCAGATGCTGGTGCAACATTCAAGGTAGGTATCATCTGAGTGGACTTGTAAAGATTGATAGCAGGGTTAAAATTATGGGTATAATGTGATTCATTTTTAACAGTATTAAAATTGTGTGTCATGTCAACTTGTTACAGGAACTCATGACAAGACATAAATCTACTGTAGCTGATTTCCTATCTAAAAATTATGAATGGGTAGGTTCTCCTCTTCCAACTTCAGTGGAAAGTAGTGTGTTTATGTGAATTCGTATGTATTAATACATTGACGTCAACTTTCTTTGCAATTCTTTTCTACCTTAATGGTGCTTGGGCAATGTGCTTGATTGTTGGAGCATGTTGTAGAAATTTACATTAGTTGGTTACAATCTGGGTAAATTCTTGAAAAGATTACACTTTTAGTCTTGTGGTGTTTCATAAATCAATATTGGTCCTGTTATGAATTACGTTCTGGAAGATAAATCTCAATACCCAAGAGGCTTTCCACTTCATTATTTTAACGTCTATATCCTTATCATTTGGCATAGTTTATAGACATATGTGCATGCACTTACACACTTGTTCTTTTTCCTCTTAAATGCAGGCATCCCTCACTTGCATAAGTTTTTGCTTATCTGTATATGAGTTCCTGCTTTACTTTGTACATGATTTCTTTTTAACTACCCTTGTATCTTGGTTACTTATCAATCATTACATACCCATCTCTGTTGTTATTGCTGTTATCAGTTTTTTGAAGAGTATAATTCTAAGCTGTTGGAATCTCCCAACTATATTACGAAGCGTCAAGCTGTCAAGGTACTATACAAATTTGATATTTATTTTCTTTGCTAAAACATTGAATGAAGAAAGCATGTCCAAGCAACAGAATTTCGCCTCATTGAAATATGACTTTCGAAGAAAATTTAACTTCTTCTGTATAGCATGTCTGTCATTTGGACAGTGAATATTATTGAAGAAGTAAAAAAGGATGTCATCACTAATCATGCAGTCTCAAATCTTTAAGTCAAATGATAATACATCAATTTACTATGCATTGATGCATGTATATTCATTCTGTTTCTTTCTTACAGCTCTTGGGGGACATGTTACTTGATCGTTCAAATTCAGCTGTAATGACCCGATATGTGAGCTCAAGAGACAATTTAAGGATTCTGATGAATCTATTAAGAGTAAGTTCCCCTTCCATCAATGACTTGTCTTTTTGCATATGTTTTCTTCCAGCCTTTCATTTGAAGTACCGACCCCATCCTTTGCCTTTCCTTTTTGCTCTCATTAACACGGTGTCATGAGCTTGATCGATGAAATTGACATATTACCCCATGATTACTTTTCCGACTTCTAAGCATCTGGGTTACTAAACAATGATACGTTTGATGTTAATTTTTTGGTGTCCATGTTTCTTAACTTGGGGAAAAGAATTGGATGTGACACTTGTTTGAGCAGACATTTAATAGGTGCTTGCTGGTTCCTTTCTGCAGGAGGAAAGCAAGAGCATTCAGATAGAAGCATTTCATGTTTTCAAGGTAAACATTGTTATATAATGGTGCATATATTTAAGAGGGTATTCTCAATTCACCGCCTTCAAAGTTTTTAACTTCTGTATTCACGTGTAATCGTCATAACAGCTATTTGTTGCCAACCAAAATAAGCCAGCCGAAATCATTGGCATACTCGTTGCTAATAGAAGCAAACTTCTAAGGTTGTTGGGTGACTTCAAGATGGATAAACGTAAGTATTGATATTTCTTTTAATTTGCACTTATTAGTGGTATCAATTAAATGTTCTAAGAATCACATGTTCTTCGGGGTTATGCAGCTGATGAGCAGTTTGATGCTGACAAAGCTCAAGTGATGAGGGAAATTGCTGCCCTTGAACCTAAAAGCGGCCCTTGAGTAGCAGAATGTGCTAAGCAGCAGCTTGCATTGCAGCCTTGTTTTATGGAACTGTGTATTGCTAGAGTTCTTAGTCTTCGTCAAGACTTGGTTTGAACGCAAATTTCAAGATGCGTGGGATCTGTAATTTTATCAGTTAGGTAAAAGGTAGATAAATAAATTTGCTATGATGAGCTACGTGCCTCTTTGGCTTTTCCAGGTGTTAGAACAACCTTTCTCGCATCCTTGTAATTATGTGCTGCTAGAGAAACTGCAATAATATGACCATCTCAAATTTACCTAGACTAATTTGTTCTGGTTGTACAAAAAAAAAAAAAATTGTTCTGGGCAACAGGCTTGTGTTACTTTACGAACAAAAAACATGTTTTTCCGCGCAGTTGCACTAGATCTTAGGAATGAGTCGCTGTCATGATCCTGAAATACGTAGGCCCAATAAGAATAATTGGGCCAAAAGCTTATTAAAATGGGTCCAAATAGGTGAGATCTGTATGGGGTTTGGAGGTGAGAATACAAGTAGAGAGGAAGGCAGTGTGAAGGGGGTGGATTATGGGACCTGTGTTTCTCTTCTCTCAGCATCTCTCTTCTCTGGCCATCGTCAGCATCTCTCTTCTCTGGCCATCGTCACCATCTCTATGACTATGGAGTGTCTTCTCCCTTACTGCTTGTGTCCTAATTTCCTTAGCTCTCTAGCATTCTCTTTCCTGTATTCCTGTGATTACTCTTTAACTTATTTTGGGATTATCAATATAATTGTGCTTCAATCTATATAAGATCATAACAGTCGTATTATTCATAAATTATAATGTGGAGGCTAAATATAGATCACGTTTTATGTTGATATTTAAGTTGCTAATTTACCTTTGCAAAAGCTGGCAAATTTATAGGAAAGTGATTGCTGTTTTTAAAATTTTAAAAATCACCAATAAAGAATAAGTCTGTTAAAAGGAGTCTGTTTTTGTCTTCATTAGTTCTACATTGATGGAGTTCAAATTGGAAAACACTTCCTAGGAATTGACAGACAACAATCTCGGCTCCTCCAATAATGGACTATAATAGTAGCAATTAATTTACTCAAATACTTTTCTTTAAGCAAACAAAAGAAGGGGTTGGAAAAGTGAGGCGAAGTAGCCAAATTTTCCTGCGTTGGGATAATGCTATATGCTCCAGCATTTTACTCATCCAAATCCTGAAGATATTCTTCTGGTAACTGTAATGCCAATGAGCATATGGTAAACATATATAGCGTCAATCTCAAGTATCACAGTGAAGGTGAATATATATATTTTTTTAAAAAGGATTCTATCATTCTTCTTCTTTATTCTATTTTGCCTGTGGAAAAGATATGTTACATGATGGGATTGAGATAAAGAATGAAATTATTGGGGGAAAAAAAGATAAAGAATGAAATTCCACAACAAACTGTATTGGCAATTTGGCGTATTCCTGACGCCAGATGATCGAATCATTATTTATAATGCCTCCTTCCATTCCCCTTTGCCAGTCGCATTACCTTTCCTTCCTTTAAGTAAATTGATCATGATTCATTGTAGCGATGGATTTGTCAGAGATTAGTTTTTGAAAAATGATTGTACGTAATTCAAAATAAACATGTGAGAGAAATTTTATCTTAACTTACGTAAAAATGATTCTAGAAGTGGTTGACAAATAAATTAAATTTCATTAAAGAAACTAATAAATTATCCAAATATCAGTTACCCTAACCTTCTATATAGTATACATATATGAGGCCTAAAAAAGAGGCCATGGCTACAAAAAAAAGGTTGTGGTTGTTAAAGAGTTTTTGTTGATCCATCTTCATAATCTTATAATTGACCCCATATATTTAAGGATTTGATTTTTTATTGACCTTAATATTATTGTGTGATTCATGTAGTTGATCCATATAGTGGAATAATGTTTTGTTGTTGTTATCAAAGAGTTTTGACCATAAGTCATAAACTCAAATCTTATAGCTAAGATAAGAGTTTTGTAATTGCACAATATATAAGTATTTATGTAGTATTCTTTAAGTTGGAAGTATATTTTAACATCAACTTATCAAAACTTTGTATTATAAAAGAAAGGAGGATATCAAAATGTTTCATAACAGATGAACATTGTGGAATCACAAGTTATAATATAGGAATTAACATTAGTTGGGAATAGCAAAAAAATTGCGAACCTGTGGAGTAGGAGACGCAAACATCAGAACACATATTTTAGACATACTTTCAGACAGGTGTAGGAGCCACTTTAAGTTGACGGTATTCAGTTCATGTGTTGTAATACAGAGATCGCATCAAAGAATATAACATTACATTGAGAGGATATTCTTCCAACAAATTGAATACCAAAGAATTAAACTCTGGATCTTCCTACTATTATATTATTAAACCGATTACTATTTTTTTTCCGGCCAAAGCAAAAAAAAAAAACCCTTACTACTCAATCTCATTTTTAATATAAAAATTAGTGGATGATTAAATTTGATGATAAATATAAAAAATCAATCAATTCTTTCTCATAAATTTATAATTTTTTTTAGCATTGCTATTAATTACACACATATAAGAAATTTTTATTTAAGGGTAAGAATAATATTTTAGAAAAAAGTAACTCACATTTACCTCAACCTCTCGTTAGTTAGTCTGAACGTGAAAGCTGAAGAAGAAATCAGCCTCTGTCACTCCCATCATCACGTTTCAGAAACTCTCCTTCTCATCTCAAAGATCAATCGCACATATGGCTGGCATCGGTACGGCACAACCGCTCCACCACTCTATCATTCTTTCTCGTCCTTTCTCTCAGGGAGCTTATCTTTTTGTTATTGTTGGATTTGATGTTATTGAATGGTAGATTCGCTCCCGGAATTCCTCGCGTCTGCAATCGATGCTGCTCAGAAAGCTGGTGAGGTCAGTTAATTATCGACCTCATTGTCTTCCCAAATCCAATAATATTTTCCAGTCGTGTTTCACTTCTCATCTCTTTTGTGTGAATGATTACCAGGTCATTCGTAAAGCGTTCTACGAGACCAAACGTGTTGAGCATAAAGGACAGGTTTGCACTGGAAATGTACTTCTATAGTGATTGATTATGGGTCCCATTTGCCATGTGCCTACACAAAAGAAGTAGATTTTCTTATTTAAATTTTAATGCTTCTTTATCATCAAGTTCATACTAATTCGTGTAGTGTTATCATCATGCTAACCTTTTTGGCAGCAGCCGTCAGTCTATTTTAGATGATCAGTTGAACGAACAGTCACAGAAATAACAGTAAATTAATTTCTATCGAAGTGAGGAACAGCTGCATATCTATGAATTGTTCTTGCAAGATGAGGTGTCGAGAGCTACCATATCGTGGGGCTCGCGTCTCATGGCCTAGTGGGAACATAGATGTTTGAATAGATACCTAATAAATCTGTTATTGTCCCATTTGCTGATATATATGGAACTCCAAAGTACAATAACTTTTTTTTGTAAGTAAAGAAGAATAGCAGCATGCCTTAGAGAAATTCTTGCAAGATAAATGTAGAGCTTCCACATGATGGAGCTCATCTATTGCTTAAGTTGGAATATAGAAGTTTAAGAAGGTATTTGTAAGCTATTATCAAAAGAGAAGTTGGAAGTACTCTCCTTTTCTCCGTTCTTTGAAAAATAATTCAGGTGGTTAGTGAGTCCTAGTAATACACACACATCCACCCATATAATGGTTTTTGTCTTCATCTTTTCAGTTTTGTTATCCGTGTAGGTTGATTTGGTCACTGAAACTGATAAACAATGTGAAGAACTCATATTCAATCATCTGAAGCAGATTTACCCCAATCATAAGGTTAATTTTGCTGTCTTTCAACCATACTGATAGTTTTGTGCTTTTAAAAGCATTAATGATCTTGCAATTCTACATTTTTTTAAAGTATTCTGTTTTAAAAACAATGGTGATTTTATTAGTTCATTGGGGAGGAAACTACCGCAGTTCAAGGTGCTTCAGAACTTACAGATGAACCCACATGGATAGTTGATCCTGTGGATGGAACTACTAACTTTGTGCATGGGTAAATATCCACTGTGATTTTCAAGTTGTTAAATTTGCATTTCCATATAGAATAACCATAATTCTGCTGTTTGTAGCTTCCCATTCGTTTGTGTCTCCATAGGCCTTACAGTTAAAAAAGTTCCCGCTGTTGGCGTTGTTTACAATCCTATATTGAATGAGGTGAGGAATCTTCCACTCTGTAAACTCTTTACTAGTGGCTTATTCAAGGATCCTGCAAAAATCCTGACGTTAGTTATGTAGAGTGCATTTGTATTCTATGCTGAAAATAGTGTGATATTTTTACTTTTGGTTTTGAGCCATCCAAAGCCAGTCAACATGATGAAAACAGGGCTGCACTATTTTTCAGTGACCATATATCTTTATTTATCTTCTTAGCTTTCATTTTTCAGTGATGCAATTAAAATGACTCCTCAGAGGCTAAAGGCTTTATGCAATTGAATCAGGAATCTGATGTTTCAATTACTTTTTTAGATATGGAAATTTTGTTTATTTGTCTATTGACTTAAATTGAAATTTGAAATGGCCATATGTAGCTTTTCACTGCCATTATTGGGAAAGGTGCCTTTTTGAATGGGAAACCTATAAAAGGTGTGAATTCTTTTCTCTGTCTTTTGAAAGTGAGTGTTCATCTGCAATTAACCTTCCATGCTTATGTCTTAAATTTGTGCAGTATCGTCACAAACTGAACTAATAAGCTCTCTTCTTGTCACCGAGGTATGTCATGTTTGTTAGAATTAATTTAACTGAAAGCGATGTATCATTCTTATTCACTTCAATGTTTATTAGTCATCCCTTCTCTCCTCTGATTTATTTCCTGCCTATCTTAATATTAGAGTTTTTTTGACAGTAACTCATTCAGCAGAGAAAATCTTGAAACTTAATTGTCTCGGAATAAAAGTTTGTATTAGTAGAAAGATACATAATAATCTTAGAAAAGTTCAATGTATCACAATCTTAATCAAGATTTCTGAAATACGGACTTAATGTGGGAATTGGGATATAACCCAAAGATTCATTAACATTAATATCTGAATGCTATGCCTAATTTCCTATAAATCAAGTTAACACTGAAAAAAAAAAAAAAAAAAAAATTCCGTTTCTGAATGAGCAGTGTGGAGCAAATCGTGAGAAGTCAACAGTTGATGCCTACACAAAGAGGGTCAATAGCTTGCTTCCGAAGGTAAAACCAGGACTAGCCAAGGAATCTTCTGCACTATAGTGAAATGATTAACTGTCATGAATGCGTCTTTTCAATTATTAGGTGAGATCCCTCCGAGCTTGTGGTTCCTTGGCTTTGAACCTTTGTGGAGTCGCATGTGGAAGGCTTGATATATGCTTTCAGCTAGGCTTTGGTGGTTCTTGGTATGGTTTTTCACAAAATGCAATTTAGTGTTTTTTTTGCCCTTTTAAAGTTATTCTTTGATACATGCTTGGCATGGCTTTTGGTCGTCCTTAGTCGCATGTGGAAGACTAGAAGGCTTGACATATGCTTTCAACCTCTTGAGAATTAATTATTCTGAATAATATAATGTATCCAAAAACCTAATACTTAATACAACTCATAATTTACTTGTTTTTTATATTTAATTTCAATTACTATATATATATAACATCAAGATACTAGATACAGAGTATTTTAAACTCCGCATAATTGGTGGACTTTTCAGGGATGTGGCGGCGGGAGCTGTCATTGTTAGGGAAGCTGGAGGTGTTATGTATGATCCGTAAGTGTGACATCCTTCCACTTAGCGAATAGGATTTGTATGAAATGAGAGGTTTAGAGGGAGTTTGTCTTTACATCAGTTTAGGTACAAAGTCCATTTCGCTATTGTGATGGATCTCCATGACTTCTTTCTATGCACTATAAACAAGCCATGCCTTTAATTCAAAACTTCAGAGTCAAAACTCCACCAGATTTGATAGTGATGGATACATGCGTGTTCAATAAAAAAAAAACTTTTGGATTACGTGAAAATCTTATGGTTGTATTGCTTCAGTTCTGGTGCAGAATTTGACCTTACAGTTCAGAGGGTGGCAGCTTCAAACCCTTCCCTGAAGGATAAACTGGTGGAGGCTCTGCGCCAAGTAGAGTGAGAAGAAACTATCATTCTAATGATGAAAATGATGATTCAGTGCTTCCATGCAACTGTTTTTCTCCATCTTTATAGACGACATGTGGTGGCGGTGATTATCGTCTTCAATATTAAGATGAACTTATTATTAGTCTTTTGGGTATAAATTTTCATTTCTTATTCTCCACTGGCTTTCCGATGTAACGATACAGTAATTATTTAAGAGGAGCTCGATATGATAGTATCTTACATCACATGATACCATACAATCTCACAATATTTAATATATATTTATGTTTGGCATGAGAATTAAAGTTCTGATTAAAAGAAGAAAGATGTAATTCGTTTCATCAGAGTTAGATTTTAACTGGCTCTCTGTTTCACATGGGTGAAGACGCAAATTGCATTATAATATGAAATGTTCACGTGGCCAATGAAAGACTTTCGAGCACCTTCTATATCAAAGACTCTTTAATTCTGCCAATGGCCACTAAGAACCAGAGGAAGTAGTATGCTTAATGAATGGGACTCAGAAAATAAGGTATTTTCCCCAAAGGAATTAAACCTTTTTTTTTTTTTGTTGCCAGCCATTAAACCTTGTTTACTACTATTATTTCCCAGCTAAAAAGAAAATTTTCTAGTATATCATTAGTCTCTTACTCTCAGTAGTTGGTCTCAACGTGAAAGCGGAAGAAGAACTATTGGCAGAAAAAAAGAAAGCTGAAGAAGAAATCATAGCCTCTCTCTCACTCCCAACATCACGTTTCAGAAACTCTCCTTCACATCCCAAGATCAATAGCAAATATGGCTGACATTGGTACGCCACAATCACTCGATCACTCTTTTTGATGTTGTTCTGTCTGGCAGGGATTTCATCTTTTTGATGTTGTTGGATTTGATGTTATTGAATGGTAGATTTGCTCCCAGAATTCCTCGCGTCTGCAATCGATGCTGCTCAGAAAGCTGGTGAGGTCAGTTAATTATCGACTTCGTTTTCTTTCCAAATCCAATAATGTTTTCCAGTCGTGTTTCACTTCTCATCTCTTGGGCGTGAATGATATACCAAGTCATTCGGAAAGCGTTCTACGAGACCAAACATGCAGAGCATAAAGGACAGGTTTGCACCGGAAATGTGCTTCTACCAAACTGCTTTTTCTTTCTAGTGTTTGTTTATGGGTCCCATTCGCCATTTGTCTAAAATCTTGAATTCATTTTTTTTAAAAAAAAATTTGTGAATTGCTAACCAATTTGGCAGTAGCCCGACAGTCTACTTTAGATTATCAGTTGAACGAACAGTCACAGAAGTAGCAGTAAAGTAATTTCTAGCGGAACTGAAGATAACGTGTCGAGAGCTTCCATATGGTGGGCTCGCGTCTCAATCTCATAATGTAGTGAGAACATAGAAGTCTGTATAGACACCTTATAAATCGGTTACCATTCCATTTGCTTATATACATGCAAAATTCAGTGGAAAACTTGAAACAAACTCCAAAGTACAAGAACTTGTTTTGTGAAAGTTAAGAGTCGCAGCAAATCTAAGAAATTCTTGCAAGATAAATATAGAGCTTCCATATGATGGAGATCATCTCTTGCTTAAGTTGGAATGTAGAAGTTTAAGAAGATACCTAGAAGGTGTTGAGTGTATACTCTTTTTCTCCGTTCTTTGAAAAATAATTCAGATGGGTTGTGACTGTGAGTCCTAGTAATACACACACGTCCACACACTTAATGGTTTTTGTCATCGTCTTTTCGGTGTTCTTATGCGTGTAGGTTGATTTGGTCACGAAACTGATAAAGCATGTGAAGAACTCATTTTTGAAACATCTGGAGCAGATTTACCCGGCTCATAAGGTTGCTTCTGCACTCTTTCAACCATACTAATTGTTTTCTTTTTTTAATTAAAAAAATTAATGATCTTGCAATTCTACTTTTTTTAAAAGTATTCTGTTTTAAAAACAATGGTGAATTTATCGGTTCACTGGGGAGGAAACAACCGCAGCTCAAGGTGCTACAGAACTTACGATGAACCCACATGGATAGTTGATCCTGTGGATGGAACCACTAATTTTGTGCATGGGTAAATATCCAACTGATTTTCATGTTAATACGTTTGCATCTTCACATAGAATAACCATAATTCCGCCGTTTTGAATTTGTAGCTTCCCGTTCGTTTGTCTCCACAGGCCTTACAATTAAAAAAGGTCCCACTGTCGGCGTTGTTTACAATCCCATACCATATTGAATGGGGTGAGGAATCTTCCACTCTGTAGGTACTTTTACTAGTGGCTTATCCAAGGATCCTGTAAAAATCTTGTCGTTAGTTTTGTACACTTCATTTTTGTTGAATGCTGAAAATAGTGTGATATTTTTATTTTTAGTTTTGAGCTGTTCAATGTCAGTCAACATGTTGAGAACATGGCAACACTCAATTGTTTTAGTGACTATTTGTCTTCATTTATTTTCCTAGTTTTCATTTTACAATGATGTAATCAAAATGACTCCTCAGAGGCTAAAGACTTAATGTAATTGAATCTGGAATATGATGTTTCAATCACTTTTTTAAATATGGCAATTTTGTTTGTCTCTTGACTTAAATTGAAATTTGAAATGGCCATATGTAGCTTTTCACTGCCATTACTGGGAAAGGTGCTTTTCTGAACGGGAAACCTATACAAGGTGTGCATTCTTCTATGTGTCTTTTTTTTTATCCAGACTTCTGTGTGTCTTTTGAATATTAGTGTTTGTCTGGAATTCACAGTCCATGTTTATGTCTTGAATTTGTGCAGTATCATCGCAAACTGAACTGATAAGCTCTCTTCTTGTCACTGAGGTATGTCATGTTTGTTAGAATTGAATTAACTGCGTATGAATTGGGATTTAACCCAAAGATTCATTAACCTTCACATCTGAATGTTGTGCTTGTAAATGAAGCTGACACTGAAATCTCATAAAAAATTTCCCTTTCTGAATGAGCAGTGCGGAACAAATGTGGACAAGTCAGTAGTCGATGACCATACAAAGAGGGTGAATAGCTTGCTTCCGAAGGTAGAACCAGGACTTGCCAACGAATCTTCTGCACAATAGTGAAATGATTAACTGTCATAACTGTGTCTTTTCAATTATTAGGTGAGATCCCTTCGGGCTTCTGGCTCCTTGGCCTTGAAACTTTGTGGAGTCGCATGTGGAAGGCTTGATATATGCTTTGAGCTTGGCTTTGGTGGTTCTTGGCATGCCTTTTCATAGAATGCAATTTAGAGTTTTTTTCCATAGTTATTCTTTGATATATGCTTTCAGCTTGGCCTTGATGAAGGCTTGACATATGCTTTCAACCTCTTACAGTATTTAGTTGTTCCGAATAAAACTTTGATAACTAATTTGCGAATATTAATACATTTAGTTAAGTTAATTATTTATAACAATTATGTGT